>BGPR01006172.1:7172-83606 GCA_013235015.1 Araneus ventricosus | reverse complement strand
ATTTGATAAAAAAAAATTAAATAAAACCTAGGATAGTGCATAAATGCAATAAAAAAAAACAATTGAATTAATAATATATAAACTAGTAAATGAAATTTAAATAATTTGCAAAAAATATTAAAATCTCTTGATTGAAAAGGTAAAACTCATACATTTGTTAAAGTTAAATACATTGCAGTTCTTCCTCCCATACTGTGGCCAACTATCACAGCTTCTGGAATGGACTGCGAACTCATAAAAAATTTTACATCTTCGGCCATCAAAGGATAGTCAAAATCATCTTCATGAGGGCTATCCCCGTGGTTTCTAGCATCCAATGCATAAATCTTTAAAATAGAAAAGGATTTAAAAATCAATATTAAAGAAATAATGAAACACATTAGTCATCCCAATACAAAATTTTAAAAAATAGTCTAATCACAAATGAAAGTTTTTCGATAATTTTTTAGACCGTATCATTTTATTTTCTAGCTCTGATATAGTACAGTAGTGGATGTACTGTAACATTAATTTTATAGATTTCATTTTAAAAAGATTCATTACATGTAAAATAATGGGGAGATACCACCATTCTTGTTTTATATTATATAGTCATCTTGCCAATTACACATCCTTCCTCTCCACAATTGATCCATATGAAAGATGCAAAGTTTACAGATTCCATATTTGATAGTATTTGGAACCAAGACCCGAATGAAAGAAAGATCAAAACACTAATTTATGACTGGCTCAGGAATACAAACTCTACCATTGAAAAGATATGATCAGAACATTAATTTATGAATGGATCAGGGTTACAAATTCAATTACTGAAAGACATTATTCACAACTTTAATCCACAGAATTGGATGAATTTACGTTGATAGAAAGAATTAAAACATCAATTTATGATGTTTTGGAGAAAACAAATATTACTATTGCAATAGCTCAAAAAATAAGTTACCACATAGGGTTGATAAGCAAATTATCCAATCAAATATGAAATATGCAAGTTTTTAAATTCTGCTTTCAAAGGGTTTCTTCAGAAATGATGCATATGGTGGCAATGTCTCTTCAACATAAATTCCCATTACAAACTAAACAAATAATCACAATGTATCAAAAATGTTTAGTTTTGTTACTGGTGTTCTATGGCTAAGAAATGCATATGTCGTAGGCGAATAGAAATAATCAGGCTTATTGCAAAAAGCCTGGTCATTTTGCAGGTTCTTTGCAATAAGCCTGACTCCAATTTGCTAAGCGGATTGCAATAAGCCTGATTATCTCAATTCACCTACGACATATATATTTCCTGCATTCAATAGTTTGTATTTGTATAGTTATATATAAAATTGCTATAAAGAGTATGCCAGAGAGCACAAAAGAATTTTGAAAAGGTAATCTAGATTATCAATATATATAATTATCATTGCTTAGACTATACATCTTCTACTTTGTTTAAGTTGGGTAGAAGATAAATTTACTTTCATGCTATTATGAATTAAATCAACTGAAGTGATGAAAGAAGGCTTTTCAGAATTAATTTTACACTCTGCAGTGATGTGTCTATGTCATTAACATTTTTTCCTGTTTGAAATGAAATTTTAATACATTATAACAATTAATTAATAAAATATGCATTTGTGACTTGAAGTAAGAAAGTTATTCTAATAAAATTCTTTTTATTAAATTTTAATTAATTTTCAATTATCTAATTTCAATCACTTTCCTTATACTTAATTAATTAGATTTACTAAACTGTGATTCAAAAATTAAAAATCATGTAATGTTAAAAACAGTGGCAAATCTTTAATCTATAAATTCAAATAATACTTTTATATACAAAATTTCAAAAACATTAATATCATCAATAAATAAATACACAAGACTTTCATTTTAGCTTTTTAAAGAAAAAAAACTAGTTCATGTTATTAAATAAATACATACTTTTCTTTGTGATTTCACAGCTATAGCTTTCCCCAGGCCTCTCCAATTTTGCTTGGATCCCAGTAAACCATGCAAAATAATCACAGGTATTTTTGAGATAGCTTGAGCTTCTGGTTGGAATACCCAGTAAGAGAGAGTAACTGGACCTGGTCTGAAATAAACTATTAATCATCTTTTAAAAAAAATGCTCTCCATAGAATAAGCTAAGCCCTCCATTAGTTGCAATCATTTTCACCCTAAAATGGACGCAATATATCTTGCAGATTTACAGCTGTTCTATGATATATGCTCATCTGGCTCTGATTTTTCCTTTAAAACTATAATACTAGTCCTAAATGTGAGTGGTGGCGGTTTTTCGCACAGGAGCTGGCCTTATGCCTTAAGATTTGACTACATCACAGTGCTAAGAAGACAGCAAATTTAGAACATTGAGTTTTGGGAGAGGCCTCAAAACAACTTTGCACCTATGGCCTCATATTGTCAAAATACGCCACTGCCAATGAGAACATAAATGAATATTCTGTAAGAAAAATGCAAGTTTTAATGTGCTAAAAACAGCTAATAGATGCAGATTGAATGTGTATCTATCAGATATTGCAACTAATGGTGGGTTAAATAATAGATATATGTAGAGGCGGTGACTCAGGGAGAAGTGGTTACTCTCCCCCCTCTACACACACACTTTTTGCAGAAAAAAATTAAATTTTTAGTTTATTTTAACTGCCTAAAACTAGGAATTATGAAGGACAAAAACAATAGTCCAGGAAAGCTCTAATTCAGTAAAACTAAATTTTTAAATTTTGTTGTCCATCCCCTGTACTCTAGGGTACTTTTAGGTGTTTATAAATTTGGTGCCCCCCCCCCCCCCACTTTTGCTACCCAATTGCCACCACTGAATATATACATAAATAAATATTACAAGCTCCTTTACAAGACAACTTATGAATTACACATCTTCTCACAGCAAAGAATGGAGAAGAGAGGCAGCAAGTTTATAGATTCAACAGTATTATTGATAATGTTCATGACATATTTATGACTTTTTAGAGAATGTGATTTGAGACAACCACATGCACTCACAACTCTATACCAATTCCAAGAACCAGATGAATTTGCATTGACAGAAAGAATTAAAACAACCATTTATTATAGTACCAGGAATACAGATATTACTACTACTTTAGCTCGGAAAATTATCACACATTTATATTAGAAAAATTAATAATAATTAAGGAGATATTTAAATAATGACTGACATATCAGGTTGACTGGAAAGTTACGAAAGAATAATATAAACTACTTCTAGCCAAAAAAAAAAAAAAAAAACCCTTTGCCTCTCTACCCTTTTTTGTTTATTTTCTTATCTTTCAGGCAGCTTAAATTGCTACTTTGATTAAATGTTTTGGTTTTGGCTTAAATTATTCATATGTTATAATTTCTATAATATTGTGTATACTGGAGATATTTTTACCATCAAGAAAATGCTGCAGTGATTTAAACAGATAATAATTTGAGGGTGTTATATCTGAAAGTTAAGTTGGTGGAAAAAGAATTTCCTATCCAAAAGCACTAAGTTTGCAGTGATTCAATTGCTTCATTAGTGGTTGAAAATTGTCATATTGTTTCACACGTGTTAAACCTCTTTTAAATTATCCTACTAATAACAATGATAACTACAGTAGTAATTATAGACCATTAGTAGTAGTACTAATGGTCTATAGTAGACTAAATATATGTTTCATACCCATCATACACTGAGCAAAACTTTCTTTTGTTGCAAGAATAGGCTTCTCTTTCAGACTCAACCCTTTTTTTCATATAACAATGGCATAAAAGCTCAGCTTTTTATCACTAGTCACAATAATAAAAAGGCTCTACTACGGATAAGAAATTTGATTTCAGAATTTTCAATAATCTGCACAGAAGTAGAAAACAATAAAGTAGAAGGTCGTACATGAAATATTTGAAAACACAGAAAAAGTTACTAACTCTCACACATTGCTTTCTTTTACTTTATTAATGCAGTACTGCACGAAAACATTTTCACATTACGAATACAAATTTTAAAAAATAATTATTTATTAATAATTTACCTGTAAATCTCTTCTGATGTTGAAAGGCATCTTTTGTTACTTGCAATTAATTTAGGTGAGACCGAATTACGTGACAAACAAGATACTAACAAATTTTCATGTCTAAACAACTTGGTTAAATTTCTGTACATTTTCTCAATTTACAGAAGAAACTAAATTACTTTTCAAATTACTGTTTTCGAAATAATTTTCATGAATAATATATTTTTATTCAGTTAAAAAATATCTGAAATTGCTTATAATCTGAAATCTAGCTTTCACAATCAAGTCAATAGTAAGCAGACAACGAAAGGCCGAAGAGCAAAATCCAAATGTTTTGTTTTGTTTTGGATCGCATAGAAACGGTTGCAGTAGTTCGGGGAGAAATAAAATTGCTAATGATATATGCATTTTTATCTCTTTTTTTTGCATGGATCCACAGAATAAATTGTGAAGTTACAAGAAATTAAATATTTTTCAGAGCTACAGATACAATAAATTTTTTGAAATTTAATTCGAATAAAAACCGAAAGCGATTATTTTAATCGGAATGCCAACTAGAGCGAAGCATGAATCATACACGCCCCCCCTTCCGCTTGTCATATTTGTGGTTGTGAAGTGCTTGAATGAGTAAGTGAACAATTTAAATGTTATTTTGTGTTCAAAATGGCCCGCGAGTACGATCATCTCTTCAAGCTTTTAATAATTGGTGATAGTGGTAAGTTATTAATCTTCCATTCTTTAAATTTCCATGAAAATTTTTTTTCAATTTGGTTCATGTCCATATTGTAAACAATAAGGGAAAGTTGTTTGTATAAAATTGTGAGTGTATTAAAAGGAGGTTATAATGTTTATGCCATGTTTTATTATAATATCAACAATAGTGTAAGCATTATAATTTCTTAGAATATTAACAATAACCTCTTTATTGTCTTTGTAGGTGTTGGAAAAAGTAGTTTATTACTGAGGTTTGCCGATAACACATTTTCAGGTGAAGATCGGTATAATTTTTAAGTATCAGTTTTTGTTTTATGGAATTGTTATACACCAGAGTCTTGCATTATTTATTGTTTCAATCTATTTTAGGTAACTACATAACCACCATTGGTGTAGATTTCAAAATTCGAACCTTAGAAATAGATGGAGAAAAAGTAAAACTTCAAATATGGGACACTGCTGGTCAAGAACGATTCAGAACTATCACTTCAACGTGAGATATTTTATTTTAATGGCAGGCTTAATTTATGTAATAATTTCTTCTGAACTAATTTACTTGCATACAACTGTAGCTGTCTGTGTAATATGCTTAAAAGTTCACATTTTATTGTAAGGAATTTTTAAATGAGTATCTGTATCTTTATTTTAGTGCATTTTGATTCCATAAATGTATTAGCTTCTGAAAAATTTTTGGGATTGCTCAAAATTTGCAGTCAATTTCCTAAGTTTATGTTTATATATTTAAAATCGGTTCATTTCATTTTTAAAAAAATTTCAAGTCTTTCTTATGAAGCATTATTATATGAATATGTATTTTTTTTATACAAGCATTGATAAATTCTCCTCAGTGTGATTCTAGTAATTTTACTTTTATTATTTTTAACTTTTCAAAAATTTTCCTTAAGTTTTGTTTCTTTCTGAGTTGTGATCTGTGTTTAGTTCTGTTTATGAATTTCAAGGCTTTTCGTATGTTTTTGGTTATACAAATGCTTGATTTAATTTTAAACAAATATTTTTATTTTAACATATATCTAGTTAGTAAATAACTTGGTTAAAGTTTCTAGTGGCATTTGATTGTTCTGTAATCAATCTTGGATGTACTGATTGTTTCAAAATGCCAAGACAAGCGTTTTCTGAAGATGTTACTCCGGAAAGAGATGATGGGCGATGAGTAAGATGAGCTTATTTCCAGAGTTCTTTGTTAGGGTCATGCTAAGTGAAATGTAAACATCTACCTGGCACATGCACAAAATCACGGAGTGTTTCGGAATCCGAGAGTCAGCTCTAGAATCCTATTGTATGCTGTATTTATTTTATAATTTTTGTTACTATATATTACTTAGCAAATTCATAAAATTAATTTATAGTATAAGCTATTTTAAAAGTAAAGTGCTTAAAAATAACTGTTGGTAAAATAATCGAATCTTCTACCTATACTTTAAGTCACAGATTGGCTAGTTTTCTTATTGCATTTGATGCTTTCCCATTTGCTTTTCAGTAGCCAAAATTTGTATCGAGTACTACAACCATGCATTACAATGCGTGCAATTTCTCACCGACTTCATGCCATTAGCTGTATCATTTAGCCATTTTGGAGACTTCCTCGTACAGAAATGTGGTATTTGTTGCTTAAATTTATTCCAAAATAAACTGTCAAAAAAAAAAAAAAAAGTCGAGCAATCAGAAAAATACCTAAAATTGTATTCGTCATTTTGCTTCCAATGTTTTCTAAACACATTTTAACATGATGCGTATATACGTAATAACTGTTAATTTTATTCACTAATATTTTTTTTTAGTATTACTTGCTAGAATTCTAGATTTTATGTTTATTAGTCATTTTAATTCTGGATTATGTACATTAACAGCATTTGATGCTTTTTAATTTCATTTGCAATTTTCTCTGCCAAAACTAGTTTGGTTACAACGTGTTTCTTATCTTTTTTTTTTTTTTTTAGGTATTATCGAGGAACACATGGTGTCATAGTTGTGTATGATGTAACTAATGGGGAATCTTTTGCAAATGTTAAAAGATGGTTACATGAGATTGAGCAGAATTGCGATATGGTCAAAAGAATATTGGGTAAATATTTGCATATTCATATTAGAAATATTCTACATATTATAAAGAAGAAAATCATAAGGAGACATTTCTGCCATTAGAACAAGAAGCAATTAAAATGAATTTAATAATTATCCAAAGCAAAAAAAAAAAAACTTGTACAAGGTAGAACCATCTCAACTCTAATTCTTTTATTGTCATGGACTCTTATAAATTTGAAGCTGTTAACAGCTCTACTTGTCTTGGATCCAAAATAAATATTTTTAATGATTTGGGACAGTGGTGTAAAAACCAAACAAGCAGCGCCGGAATACTTGGGTGACAAAAATCGCGCTGTTTTAACATTTTGAACCCTGTTAGTGAGAATTCAAGTGCCTCAAAAACTGGTGTAAATTTTCATTCATGAAATCAGAATCAAATCCTCCCTTTCTCTACAAAAATTCCAGGAGGACGACACCCTCAGTTGCACGATAAAATGTTGACAAAGAAAAGAAATAATTTTCTCCCGTAAAATTCACCCAGGCGCCCGAGTCCGGCCTGTGTCGAATGAGGCGGGATAGGGCTCATTGGGTTAAGGAAGTCTTTACATTTTTTTTTTTACTTATTTCTTGTAAAAAAAAAAAGTGGTGCTGGAACACTGTTTGGGCTTCACTACACACCAGAATTAAAAAAAGTAATTGTGGCTAACTATTCATTGTATGGCTTCAGAAAATATCTAAAAGCTAAGCTTATCTAAGCATAAAATTAAAATTTTACTTTGTAAAACCATTGCAAGACCCATTTTGACTTCTGTTTCACAGACTTGAGCCATAACGCAAAGACATAAATACATTATCTTTTTTTAAAAGAAAAATTCAAGAGGTACTAGCTGCTCTCGATGCCCTCCGGGCAGGTTCGCTTCTGGCACTCACTTTGCTCAGTCCCTGCCATCTCGTTGCTTCAAAGCTCTCAGCCACTACTCTTTTCAGTTTTAAATACTGCATGGAGATCAATGGAACAGGTTATAAAACTATAGCAGATTTCATATTCTTTCTGGACAACAGATTCCTCTAAAATTGTGAAATCTTTCTATAAACCCCATCTAGTTGTAATGTTTTGTAAAACTTTGGCATGAAAGTCTTCAGATTCATAAATACAGAATGATATCACTTTAAATAAACAGTTTCCATTAACTACAATAGGTATTTTACAATATTTTTGGCATGCCATTTTGATGGAATCAAAGTCATCTCAAAATTAAAATGTTTATTCCATAAACAACTTCATTCTCTCATTAAACAATGCTGCATTCTATAAAAGTTTTCTAACAACAACTAATTTTCTTGTTGCCATTCTAATGAAAATAAATTTAGAAAAGTAACAAAATCATTTGGTATTGACTTTAAATTAAATGTTAACTAAAACAAAGATAATAATATTTATGGAAATGCCTTAACAAAATCATCTGCTATTGAAACTAAATTATAGAGATGTCTTAACAAAATCGTCTGCTATTAAAGCTATATTAAATTGCAATAAAATGCAACAGAACTGCATACAAATAAAAAAAATATTATTTTAAACTAACAAAAATGAAGTGGTGCATTCTGATTCATTAGTTATTTGAAAGAAGTAACGTAATAAATTGGCGAAATCGATCCAGTTTTTGAGGCTCGGGAACTCCGTACTATTTTGAAATAACTCTCCGTTATTTCCATTAATATATTCTGCTTATTTTGCAATATCTCTCAAAAAGTAAGGATGCTGGGGAGGGGCAGATGGCCCTTAATGACATATCTTGATGTCGTAAGCATTCATCTTTAGTACTAATAAAGATGAATGTGTGTCTGTTGGTACTCTACAGAATAGAACGTAGAGCTACTAAATTTGGCGCAGGTATACTTTGGATGCTGAAGATGTGTACCTCGGAGCCATTTTTTTCAATTTTTTATCCAATTTTTAATTATTTAAAAATTAAGCCAAATTTTGACATATTTGGCCTTTTTTTCCATCAATAACTTCCGAAAGAATTATCGCATAGAAATGATTTTTACACCAATTTAAAGTGCAAACAATCATCTTTCTAATGATATTAGTTTGAGCGATAATTCATTTCAATTGTTCAAGGTTTTTTTTATTGTCATGAACTAATATCAAGGTCACTCAAGGAGACAATCTTTTCATTCGACTGTGGCGGACGATAGATACTTTGTTTCTCCAGACCGGTGAGAGGGAACGAAGGTAGGGGCAGAAGAACACAAAAGGGTTCTACAAGATGTTTAGGAGGGGGGATTTCGTGGCTATTACCGATTTGCTGATGAAGTTTTTAATGAATCACTAGCTGCATGGCCCGGCGTTGCACGGGCAATCTTGAATAATGGGATATTCCCGGGCGGAGAGAAGTGAGATCATGTGAGGCCTTGGGATCCATATTTTCATATGCCCGGTTCCGTTTTTTTTTCAACAAATATTGTCATTTACTTTCCCCGACAAATGTAAATATTCTTTCAAATCTAGTCTTTTTATTACTAATTTTCATATGCCCGCCTCTGGATTATTTTTTTTAAACTTATTGTCGCTAACGTAAACGTTACGTTTCCCCCAAAACGTAAAAAATCCTTTGAATCCTATATTGTTTAATTAAAATTTTTAAATCCAACCTTTTAATTACCTTATATCTCAGCATTTCTCGGAATCCACATTTTTTTTCATATTCCCGCCTCTGTTTTTTTCCCTACAAATATTGTCACTAAGCTTCCCCAACAAATGTAAATCTGTTTGGAATCCTCTCTTGTTGGATTAAAACTTTCAGTTCTAGCCTTTTTACTACCTTAAAGCAGTTTGGTTTGAATGAAAATGCGAGAATTCTTTTGCTTATAAATTAAAACAGATTAGCATGATATTTGTTTTGCAAAAGAAAAAATAAAACGAATAATAATGAAAAAAAAACGGATTAAAAATGAATAAATATTTTCCCCCAAAAACGTAAACATTGCAAAACACCGTACGACAAAAAAAAAAGAAAGAAAAATGCAAGAAAACAATTTTTTTTCAATTGTTAATAAATCCAAACACAGAAGCTCGCTCAAAAAAAAAATACCAACTTCCGTTAAATAAATAAAAAAATGCAACACCAGATGCGAAAAATAATAGTAGAGAAAAAAAAAAAGAATCCGCCATGAATGAATTCACCATTCTGCCAATAGATGGCAGCACGTCAATTCATTCATTTTGACGTTTTTAATTAATATCTTTTTAACTAATTGTAATTTCGGAATTTAATGGCCTAAATGGATTCCTTGGATTATTCCCCATGTTTTGGTACTTTCCGCGTGCTTCTCCGTTCAACGGTTCGTGAGAAGATAGCCGGACATACATACATACGTTTGTTTACCTTCGAATTTTAATAGGATAGATGGTTAACAAATGTTATTTTTAAAAAATTCTAATACTTTCATGCATTTTAAACGCATTTTCCGCGTTAACGCTTCCACCTCCTGATTCAAAATATACAATTGTGTCAATATTGTTACAAGAAATTCAAATCAATATTTGAGAAGTGGCAGCGGATAAATGAATTCATTTACAATTCTGTGAACATTCGATTTAATTTACTTACTGACATACTGCAAAGTATGAATTGATGTAATTGATGATTATCTCTCTCTACTATTTGATTCTGGATGCATTTGAATTTTATTTTTGATGTTGGTACTGTTTTATGTAAAAATTCACGCTTTTAATATTTTATTCGGTATATAGTAGTCACTTGTTGAAATCGTCATTTCTATCCATCATTTTTCTAGAAACTTACAGTTTGTTACTTCCAGAAACTTCATCGTTTGGCTCTAATTCTAAATAATTAATATAAAATGCAAACATAAAAACTAATTTATACAACTGGCTTATTTAAAATTTTATTGATATAACTAAATCATTATAACTAATAAGTTGGGCAAACCAGCTGTTCGCCATAGGCGGCTAGTATGAAATAGAAATTATTGAAATTGGTTAAATGGTTTGTTCTGGTGAGCTGTCTGAAGGTTTTTTTCCCCATGGAGAATGTACAGTGGAGTAGTGTTTTTTCGATTTCGTTCGAAAATGGAGGGTTGTGTGGGGCAGGCGACCCTTGATGATTTATCTAGACACCATAAACCTTCATATGAAATGAAAATTGTCAATATTGGTTGAGTCTGGCGATCTCTGTGAAGGTTTTCACCAAATTATTTTAAATATATAGATTTGTGGTGGAATAGAGTTGGATGGAGTGTGGCAAGGAAGATATAATCACAGTTATACTAGTTTTTTGAGGATATTATTACACTGATAAAATTGCAAAGGATGAAATAGGCAGGCCATGTTATTCACACATCAGCTGAGTGCACCCTTAGAAAAATCTTTCTGGCAAAACCACTGGGAAAGCATCTTGGAGAAAAGCCTAAAATTAGATGCATTGACTGTATTGATGGGGATTTTAATATTGTTAGATCAATTAATTGGAGAAGTGTCACTGAGAATAGGTCAAGATGGAATAAACTCATTGAGAAAGCCTAGACCCACTCCAGGTTGCCAAGCCACTGTTGATAATGAGTGTATAAATTAAAACAAAATTACTTTTGCATATATTTTTTTAAAGACTTCTGAATCATTTGCTAGTTAAACTTTAAATTGCAGGCTTGCTGAGATCTCGAAGATCTACTTAAGAATGGGATTTTTGATAAAGAAATGAAAGTACTTCCATTTTTTTTTTCTAGTTTCTCAGAATTTAGATTCCTTGTGTCTTCCAACTGCCTCTCAGCTTATCTGTTCATGTCTTTGCTCATTAGCAATAAATATGGTGATAACATATGTGTGTGTGGGGGGAGGTATATAGTAGATTAAAACTCTTTGAATAGGATTGCAAAATTAATAGAGACCTCCTAGGTTAGTTGTATGAAGGAGTGACATTTTAATGTATGGTGTTGCAAAAGTTGTACCACAGGTACAAACAGGAAAAACATCCATTGCAGCATTTGTGTACCACTGAGGAAAATGTTCAGTTCTGTGCTTTTGAATTATGTTTTTTTATGGTGGTAAAGAGGTGATTTAGCAAATTAAATCTTGTTACAAAAAACAAGTTTAAATTTCCTCTTTTTTTATATTTTTGTTATTGACATTTATTGTGGTTGTCAACAGTAGAAAAATAGGTTTTCATTTATTTTTTGGAAATATATGCTTTAGTTTAAACTTGTTTTAAATATTGCAAATATTTTCTGTATCAAATTTTATAAGTCAATATATTTAAGGGCTTTGCTAGCTGTCAAGCAAAAATACTGAACTTTTTTTGTAAGTTTTTAAAATATCTGTTTTTCATTTATATTTTGCAGTAGGGAACAAAAATGATGACCCAGAAAGAAAAATAGTGCTAACAGAAGATGCACAAAGATTTGCTGACCAAATGAATATAAAATTGTTTGAAACAAGTGCAAAAGAAAACATTAATGTAGAAGAGGTATACAGTAACTATTAACAGTTGATTTTAGTTATGTAAACCTTTTGCTGTTTAAATATATGTCTGTAATATAAGTATGTGTCATTAGTTTTATTTTATTGAATGTTTTATTAAACATCATTAATTAGCAAATGATGCCTTGCCAAGAATTATTCTGAAAAAAATATAAAATTACTGTTTTATTTGTAGTATGAAAATTGATCTGTATCACTGAGGGGCTGTCTACTAGGGTTCAACAAATCTTGCAGTTATTTCGAAAATTTATTCGTTTTCTATTACATTTGCAGATTTTTTTTCCTTTCTAATATTTCGGTGATTTTATACAATTAACCCTTTAACTGCAGGTACTTTCTTATATATGTGGTTTATAAACCACACCCACTGTTAAAGTGAGAAAAATTGTCAATCATATCCTATAACTTTACTTTTGTTCTAAATACCTATTGTCATTATGTAAAATTTCACTCAAATTGAAAATGCACTTCAAGCTGATGCTTGTTGCAGCACAAAATAGCTCAAACTGGTGTTCAAAAATAATGTGTAAACAAGGAAAAATGGCATTTCTCTCTGCCTTTTAGAACTGTGTAGCTAATGGCTCACCCTTGTAATCAGTAATTTTCATCCTGTCTTTTTCCCCCTTCCTTTTAGAGTGTTTTCTTTGACTTCATCTTCCTTTGATATTAGCACAAAGAAAACACTTAGTTACCTACTTAATATTTAAATCTTTATTTATCTAGTTTATCAGTTTATTCAAATAAAAGTATTTTTTCAAAAAGGAAAATATTTTTAGATAAGCAACTGGGAACTTGAGCAGGTTAAATATACATCAGATACATTTTATGTGGTACTGTTAAAATGCTGGAAATTTAACATCTGGCATTGACTGTTATAATTTTTGTTTAATAAATGTTGAAAGGTACTTTTTAAAAAATATCCTATAAGTTGACCAGCTGCCACTGAACCCACCTTTAAATCTGTTGTCTACCGACATAAAAACCCGCCTTTGTCTCGTTTTTGTTACTGATACTTGGAAGGGGGAGGGGAAGCATTTGCTACTTGATGACAAATAACAAAAATTTTTACAATATAATCTTTACTTGCATAAATACCATTTCTACATTGTTTTTCAAAAAAAAAAATTCAGCCCTATAAGATATTGTAGGCAGAGTAAATTTTTTATTCTTGCCACATGTTATATATTTGAGTTACATTAACTGCTATTTGAATTATATATTAAAATTTAGTTCTCAAATTATACAGTTTTTTTCCGTCATTTTAGATGTTTAATGAAATAACAAGAATGGTTTTACAAAGCAAGAAGGAATCCAAAGAACGCCAGCAGCAAGGAAATGAAAGCACGATAAGGTTAGGTAAAGTGCCTGGCAAACGAAGAATGAAATGCTGCTAGCGGTAAAAGTTCCTTAGGTAATTATTGAAATTACCTTCACTATTATTATTAATTTAAAGTTTAATCTCATTGATGTATTTATTTATTGTTTTAAATGATTTTTATGGTCAAATATTAGTTATTCAGTTTTATTAAGTCAATTTCTTTTGAATGATGGTTCTAACAATGTTAACAACTCTTTAAATCTTTCTGCACTTTTTATCTGCTTGATTTTTATGATTATTATTGAGAGTTTAATATGTTAAGTGGCATACTAATTTTTGAAAATTATTACGTATGGGAGGTTTTAATCAATGCCATAAATATTATGCCATCATAATGTGTTATTGGCTACTTTTTACTTTCTCGTATGCAAAGAGAAAGTATTGTAATTGTCAAAAAATCCGAACAAGAGATTTTGATGAATCTGTGTTTTAGACCTCCCAGAGTCCAAAAAACACAATTTTGGAATTATGTCTGTGAACATGATAACTTGATTTAATATGACTATTAGAGCTAGAAGGATGAAATTTGTTAGGTGAGCTTTACACATAATTTTTAGGTTTCTGTCAAATTTTAGACAAAATCCATCCACGGGAAATCTGTCGGACTATCTGTCTGTTTTCATGTGAACATAAATAAATAGTTAGATGGATGAAATTTGGTACACAGTTTTATCATCAGGAATGTAGGTCCATATCAAATTTTGGGCCAAATCTGTTAAAGGGCTGACTGTCTGTATGATCGCATACTTGTGAGCACAATAACTCCTTAAGACAATGACTTAAATAAATGACATTTGGCAAGTTGCCTTCTAGCTTTAATTTTAGGCCTGTGCCCAATTTTTGTTTCAATCGGTTAAAAAAAAGAGGCATTCAAATTGCATATTTAATTTTCCTACTATGTCGCAAGGCCATTTTGCATCTTGGCGATATTCATGACCTTGGTGCACGCTTAGGGAAACTCGGGGATAGTCATTCCATTCTGGGTTACAGAAGGTTTGCATTTTTTATTCGCGGGGGGTGGATGACACCTTTGTGGGAAGAATACAAGAAATTTTAAGGTTGAAAATTATTTACAACTGAAATTTGAATTAAAGATTTCTGAACTATTCTTTTTGTTTATCATGGCATAATGAAAATGTTTAGTAACAGCATTTCTGACTGTTATATTAAAATAAATAGTTTTTCCAGATAGTCTAAAGATTAAGTTGCCACTGCCTATACGTGCATGTTCTCAATTTGACCTTGCAAGAAAAGTTACACTGAGTATCATAACACCCATTTAAATAGAATACAATCCTAATTTATATAAAAAATAATTTATATATTTCAGTGAAATGCACTTTTAAACACCAGTAACATATTTTTACTTAACAAGCACCCACCTGTCTCAATTTTTTGAAATTTCAAAGAGGAAGGGGGAAAAAAATGAATTTTTCACTATCAATAATGAATATCTGAATTTTTTTCACATCTAGGACCATGTGGTCTCGTATTCATATCAGATGTTTAAAAAATTCAGAAATATACATTATTAATTGCGAAAAATTCAGTTTTTTCTTCCTCTTGTGACATCATTAACCATTGATGTGGTTGTTGCTGGCTTTCTATGTATTGTGAATTTGATTTGTCATTGACTATAGTTCTATGAATATTCATTTGAGTAGAGCTCCCTTTCCTTTCCCACAAATAGAACTAATATTTGAAACAAATTTTTTCTTATACTTTGTCATGTGTTAAAAAGTTAAGATTTTAGTCTACACTGATTATCAGCAATCCCCATCAACTTCAAACTCAATTAAAAAGGCAATAACCTTGTGAATTATCAATGGTTTGAATTAACACAAGATATATTTATACCATATGATAAACCATATTGTATATATAAACTTGATGACAAAATCAGTCTCTGTGAACATCATATTCATATTTTGAAAGTAAGGAAGGAGGAAAAAAGAGTAATTGAGTTTGAACTTGATGGGGGAAACCAACCATGCTTCAGTTGCCATTGGTCAGGCATGCTTGCATAGTTAGTGACCCAATTTAAATTTGGCACAAATATCTGTAATATCTTTAGCTAATTTTTTTACAAGATTAATTCCAAATTTCTGTTCATGATTCATTACTACTATAATAAGTTTATATGAAGACTGATAAACAGTTTATATGGATTCCAATCTATATTGTTGGCAAAATTGAGCATTTATCTGTGAATGCTTCAATTACTCTAATATTTTAATTAAGATAAAAAACTTTTTTCATTGAAATGTACTTTATAATTAAAAGTTAGATGTATTGTGTAAATAAGTTCAGATTACTATTATAAATGTGTAAACCGAAACCTAATTTTGGTATTGATAATTTCACCATTTTTTTTTTTTAATGTAAGTGAATACATGAGTTTTTTTCCATGACTAATGTTGATTGACTTGTAAGACAATATTTTCATTTGACACTGTAAAAAAGCAATAGAATGCATGTTAAAAAAGACCTTTCTATTGATTTCAGACTTAACAGTTATGGATACATAGTAAAATAAGCTGAAATGCAGTATTCAAAGCCAGAAGTTAAATTTTGCAGATATCAAATATATTGCTACAAAAGTGTTTTTTCCAAGAAATGTAAAGCACTTAATATGATGAAAAATAATTTTTCAACACATTAAGTGCTTTTCTTGTGTATAAACTTTTTCCCACTTTCACTTCTACCGTAATTAATTTAATATAAAGTACAGATTTTGTATTTGATGATTTTTTTTCAGAAAGAAAAGCTTCATATCAAAGAAAATTTGAAGAAATGCTACAATTTTGTAATTCCATACTATTTATCACCATAGTTAATTGAGTTATGAGTACATTTTGATGTACTGAAGATTAAAATATTTTTATTGCAATTTATGAATTTTTATACTAAATGTATATAATGATGGAAAATATATTCTTGTTGATTATGAACTTCAGCAGTATAAAAAGAATATATAGTGAATTTTCTTATGTAAAAAGAATTATACAGTACTGAATTTCTGTACTGGTTCATGTATTGGATGAAATTTATAATGTGAATGCAATCTTTTTAGCATGAAGAAAAACTGTGATTATTACAATGAATTGTATGAATAAATATACATTTTGAATATTTTAGTTTATTAAACTTGATCATCTGCGATATGATATTCTTCTGAAAATTGCTAGTTCTGGAGCTGTGTATTATGAATTTTATTGGATAAGAAAAAATTCCAAATTTGGTTATAAATTACATAATTTTTTTCTAAATTATATTTCAGAATTTAACTCGTATTTTTTGTATAAATTATGGAGTTATTCATCTTTCAAAGTTTAAATTCCAGAAGTGTTTAAAATGTTCCATGACCACTATTTAATATTTGAAATCTATTACATTTGTAACTTAACTATGTCTGTTTAAATTTTAAAATGCAAATTTCCCCCTATCTTTGTAAAAATAGGATCAGAACTTTTGCAGATATTTTTTATAAATATTGAAAATAACTTTTCTCTACCAAGTTATGAAAAGTATATCGATAATATATAAATTAGTGATATGACAGAAGTTAACTTGCTTCCTTATGCTGTGATAAAAGTTTAATTATTTTAACTTATTGGTATTTTTAAATATCTACTATTGTTTTAAGTGTACAAATTTTACAGAAATATTAATACACCAAGATTTTTTTTTATAAAAGCTCTTTTAATACTATTTTTATTCTGTAATGACAGATTACAATTCCTACATTTTTTGAATTTTGTTACTTTTATATATCCATTTTTTCCCCCTTTTAGCAACTTATTTCTAGGACTATGAATTTTGCTTATAAAGATTCTGAACTGCGATAGTAAAGCTTGTTAAATCCATGACATTCCGAAATTAAAATTAACTTGAAGCTAATATTGTATGCAGATATTTTAGTGAGATATTTATTTCATTATATTAAACATTGTGATTTTTAAAATGAATAAGAATTTCATACTTATGAATAGTTTTATCTTCATATTTTTGAGAGAGTATGATATCTTTCGATGCTTTGTGCCAGTATAGTTTAAAGCGGAGTTTTTTTGTGAATTAAAAATTTTTCTTGGAAAAAAAATCCTTTGTGAGAACACGAAATCTTACAGTTGATCAATGCAAAATTGCAAGTGTCCATGAATTTACTTGTAAGGGAATAATTTTGAGATATCAGATGTTTTCCTACTTTTTATATTCTTCATAAATGTATTATTCAATTTTTGAATGATACATTTCTTTAAAGCTTTAAGCTGTCTCAAGTGCCCTTGGTCTTTTGCAAGATTTTGCATATAACCAGTTGCTTCAAAAATATAAAATATGCAAGAATAATGTTAGTCAAATCCTGTAAATGAATCTTATTGAAAATAAAGCCATTTTCAGTTGCCAAATTCGATTATATTTGGCTTGAAATACTTTGGATGCAACATTTGTATAGTTGGAACATTTTAGAACTAGAAAGTAGTTGAAATCACTTTATTTCGTAGCTTTTTTGTGCATTTCAGCGTGTTAAATTCTAAAATTGTGTGATAACAGGCACCAAGAAAATATTTTACCTTATATCAACAATGTGTTTCTATTTTGGTTTTTTTAGCTTCAGTTATTTTACTGCCTCTCCAGTATTAAAAAGTGCTTTGTTGGAACATTTAAATGTTTGTATAGTAATTTTGCTAATATATACATTTTTGGAAAACTGTTAACAGGTACTTTCAATTGTTTTGAATTTGTTGTGCAAAAATAAATGGTAACATATTTATTGTCCTTTATAAATTATTCATGTTGGCACATCATGACCACAAATTTCCTTTAACCAATTTGAAATTTTCTTATTTATAATTAATGTGCAATTCTAAAATGGTAGTCATAAAAATGTTAAGACTACTTCAGAATAAATACCCATGCATGCTTTTTAAATTATCTATTCACTCTGGTTATAAATCATAACATTCTATTATTATAATACTAATTTTTTTTTCTCTCTGTGTATGAAGTGCAAATCCTTGAAATTTTTCCATTGTGGGTATAATTCTTCACATATTCGTTCATAAATTACAAATATAAACAGACCTGTTTTATCCATTACTTAAAAAGCTCTGAATAAATGCATTAAAGATGTCAAATCATGCTGAACTTTTGGATAAATATAGGGAATTAAATTTTTGCCAATAAAATTTTTAAAAAAGGTTGATTAATAATGGAATGCTAAATGGTTTTTTTTTTTCTCCTTATACTGTAAAGTGGTGAAGGCAGAGGTTTCAAAACTTACACTTTTCTAATTGAATTAATTTCTGAATAGAACAAATATTCACATCATCAAAAGGAGATTTTTTTTTTTCATTTATTTAACAGGTAAACATACACAAGACATAATAAAACTATTAACAGTATTAAACAAATCTATATACAATATACCAAATGAATTGTGTATTGCACAACACATTTGACTCAAGTCAAAAGATTTTAAGCTTGTTGTAATAAAAGAAAACTATTTAAAAACAACTGCAGAATTTAGTCATGAAAATTTGATTCAGAAAGCATTACTTTTTAATGTATCACTGGAATTTGACAATGATAATAAAAATAAGTGTATTTAATTATTGTAAATAAATATCCAAGCTCTGTAGTTCAAGAATTTAAGAATCACTTTCCAATAACTTAATACAGATCTAGAATGAATTCTTTGGAGCAAATTTTCCTGTATAGAAATATGATGCAGTTCTATAGGTCTGTGTGAATCTTTTACTTGGAACTAAATTTGACAGAGCTATTGAATGTTACAGGTTCTGTACACAGATGCAGGGTAAAGCAACTAAAAGAAATGATATAGCTTTTGAAATTCATGGCTGTACATAAGTGTGCAAAACTAAAATGTTTATAAGTGTGGCAAATTGCTTGGATACCACTTTTGGGATAAGATAAACCCATTTGTCAATGAGTTATTATAATGTTTTGACAATCCCTCAGTTTCTATTTGAGAACATGTAAAGGGGTATCCTATATGAAACTGCAATTAAAAACATTTCAAGAATTTAGATTTTGGTTTCGTTTATATTAATTTTATATTTAGCACCTTCAAAAATGTGCGTCCATAGCCATCACAGCTAAAGTAAACAAAGCCCATGAGATTCACATCTGAGAAAACTGATCTCTAAGTTGATTGATTGCATTGGAAATAACAGTGGATCAAAATATTATGAATTATCATTAGTAGATGCAAATTTGAACCGAGTGAACTGACTTGAATAATTATTACAAAAAAATATAACATTTATACATTACAATGGCAAAGTAAATCAACTCTAAGGTTCACCTAATTTAACTCTGAATCCTCCAATTTATAAAATATTATGAATTGTCATTAGTTTTCCAATTATTTAAGGCCTTATGCACACCAAATGCTAATTACTTATCCATTATTGTGGAACAACTTTTAAATACATAAAATGCTTTGGAATGTTAATGCAGTTAAACCTTAGTACTCTGGATAAAGTATGAATATAGATTAACTGAATGAGGGTCAGGTCAGAGCAATAAAAAATATAAGGAAAAGTTTTGCATACAAATTATTTATTTTACAATATTCAGATAATTTTCTAATTATACAAATTACCTCTGCATTTCATCCAACAAAATTCATAGAAATTACATACGCATTTTGTTGGATGAAATGAAGAGTTATTCCTATTGTAACCTAATTTTGTACATGAATATTTGCTTTTCCATGCATTTGGATATTGGTTTAAAATAAAATCTTGCATACTTTTCAGAGAGATTATGTTTTTATAAAAATGTTTTGTTGACTGTGATTCTAATTTTAAAAAAGGTGAACGGATATAATGACAAAATATTTTTGTAGGAGGTAAAATGTGACAAATAATTATAGTAAGTTCTGACAAAAGAATTCTGCAGTTTATTTTCCAATAGTTAGTTGTCTTTGAAAGCAATAAAATATTAACATTGCAGAAATTGAATAATGGCAGTTCTTTACACAAACTTTAATATTTAAATATGCATTCACAAATGTGCGGAAATATGTTCTTTCCATCATAGTTTTGTTAGCGATCTTTTCTTTCAAAAATAATTTTAACAATTTAAATCATGTTTAAATGTAACATATTTACAGCACCAATTATGAAAACTCTTAATGTTTAAAATACCATTTTATGTTACATGCTTTTTTTTTTTAATGCAGCTATCTTATGTGTTTGAAAAATAACTAAATATTTACAGTAACAATGAGAAAATTGCATAATTCAGAAATTTCTCTACTGTACTTCTTGCTATAATTATTATATTTTACTAAATATTAAAAAAACCAATGAAACATTTTTAAATATCAGAGAGTATACTTTGATGAACAAATGAAAATTTTGTATGAATACAACAAAACAATTCTATATACAATATGCAGAGGGAACATCTCAAAATCCAACATGACTATTCTTAAATCCCAGGAAAAAGATTTCTACAATTTTAATTAATAGATATTAATACTATTAAAATTTAAATACTTGCTTTTTTTGCATGACAAAACATCCAAGAATTTACAATAATTCTTTTATTCCCACAAAAAAAGTGCAAAAAACATTTAATGTTTAGGCGCAATTTAATAACAGAAAATGACTAGTAAAAGAATATTTTTCATATTCTGTCTTTGATATACAGAGAAAAACTCTTTAAATTATGTGCCATATAATAAATATTGCAGTTTCACTTCGTTCTTACTCATTGCTGAACTTTATATGACTAGGAAAAATGAAATTAAATAAGATCACATTTTTCATTATCTCCTTTTCCCTCCAAATGCTATTTTTAGCAAATGCAATATCTTCTGCAGGGGAAATTCTCCCAAGTACAGTGAATAAAGAAAAATCAATCAAGTTTAGCTTCCTCTTTCTCAGTCTATTAAAGAGCTGCTAAATTCAGTTACCTTTGATATATTGTGTTTTTATGAAGAAATAAATGCTACAAAGTATCGCATCAAATGAAAGAAATAATATACATTATTTTCTCTTATAGAATATTTGTACAGATTATAAATATAGAAGTAATTTCAAAATGAGAACTTCTATAATTAAAAACTTCATTAAGAATATTTATGATATCAAGACTTTTCATTTTATTTCTATTACACTTTGACAGGCAGAAATATAAACTAAAATTTATAGCATTTAATAAATAAAACTGACTGTTTCCAGGTATTAAAAAAAAACCTGACTTACAAAAACAATACAAAATGAAAACTGACGTCAGCACGAGATAAAATTTCACAAGCTCAATCCATTAATGCCTAGCATCCTCAATTGAGGACAGTTAAATTTTCACTTCCATGGCTCAACTGATAGCATTTATTATATCTTTTTTATTTTGTCTAACAAGCCAATATATATTTCCAACCGGCATATACCACCATTTAGCCAGATTTTGAAGTCAAAGCGTTGTCATATCGATTTCTCCTCCCCCATTGATTTGTTTTCAAGGTAATGCATGGAATTTGAAAGTAATCTTAATTTTTTTTGGTATTTTACTATATTCCAAAGAAGTTTTAAATAGAATTTTTTTTTTTTTTTTTTTTTAAAAAAAATAAAATTTAAAAAAAAAAAAAAAAATACAGAATTTTACTTCACAGTTATCTTAAGCTTAGTATTTCTAACAATTTAAAATAATTATACTGAAATTTATGCTTTAAATTAATTTGGGCATTAACGAGTTAACTATGGAAGTAAATAAATATTATTTTCCACTAAGGAAACAAGTTATTTAGAAAGAGGCAAATTTGTGTTAATTTCTAATTATCAACGTAATGAAAATTTTTAGGATTAGTAGCAATGCATTAATCTAACAAAGTCTATATTTTCATTTCAAAATATTAGAATGGATAAATGCATTTATTCCTGCAAAGATCGCAGGAGGAAAATTGAAACTAATTTTGGTTATGCTTATAAAAATTCAAAAAGTGGTTGTGCAGCAGATTAATTTATCATTAATAATCTCAATGTACAACGAAATAGAAGATTTGATGCAATATTTTTTTATTTGTAAACATTCTCAAGGACACTTTAATCTCAACGCAAAATTTGTGGGAAAGAAACCCGATATTTTAATTTACAGTCAATAAGACAATAATAAGAATGTTTAATAAAAAAAGTAACAATTCTCAATATGAGTTTATAAACCAGACTATCTTAATATCTGAAAAGAAACTCAACAAATCTATACTTTTATAACAATAAGTAATTGAATAAACTTACTTTCGTTTCCAAAACCTGACTGGAATCTCTAAAGTGAACATATTCATGCACATATAAAAAGTTTTTTTTTCCCTGTTTAAAACAATTGCACATTCATGAGTAGATAGATGGGTTTCTGAGAATTTCATTAAAATGCAAATTACACAGAAATAACAGAAAAAATTGTACTTTGATACAGCTGAGGTACAAATTGTACAATATATGTGCGAGAATGAAATTATTGTACAAGCGCATTAATTAGTAATATTTTACTGCTCTTCAGAAAAGGGCAATTCAAAATTAAAAAATACATTCTAAAATAAGATTAGAATTTTACAGAAAATAACCCTATAACTTTTTTCCAGAAAGTACTTATCACTTATGAACTACAAATATTTCACAGGTAAAACAATTCTAATGTAAAAAAGTTTATACAAAGTAATAAAGACAAAATTCTCCCTCTGCATCAAAAACTATATACAAAACTAGCACAAATATGAACTAAATGCACTTTTGTTAAAAATAAATCTCAACAAATGCTTCAAAAAGATATCAGTACTGCATTGTACCTAGACGCATTCAAAAAATGAAAGAATGCTAGCAAAGGATGATATTTTCATAAAGGCGATTCGAATATTTCTGCCCATTCTCCATTCATATCTCCAGATGCTGATGGTTGACTCTGTTCACCACTTGCCAGCTTATCAGACTCGCTAGTAGCTGAATCTACAGGTATTATAACATTTATAAAATTAAAGAACTTCCCAAAAAATCAATACAAATGAAAGGAATTAAGTTAAATAACCTTTTTTGTGTGTAAATATTCTTTAGTCAAATATTGAAAAAAAAGCTATACAGCTGATAGCTATTAGTAGTCGAAAGATATACGTGGACCCTAGAACACAAGGGGCCTTGAGGGACATTTTTGAAAAAAAATCCAGTTAAATACAGAATGTGGTGGTTAAAATACCAGTCTTTTGAGTGGTAAAAAGATCTAAGTGGATTTCTTGACAGGTGCTGCTACCTAGCGTGGAGCCCCTACATCAACTAGCAAATGTAGTTCATTCCTTAGAGTGCTAGGGGTCTATGTGTCACTTGGATCCCTTTATATCTAACTGATTTTGTTTAGTGACTTGTACTGGGTTTTGTGCACCCAACTAAAAAATAAAGAATAATCTCAGGAACATCACGGTTACAAGATAAAACTATATACAACAACCCTCTTTTACAAGACATCATCAGGAAGTATTGAGCAATTCAAATAATTATTAATGGGGGCATACAGATCACGTCGGCTTCCAGTTCTTCAGCCAGGTGGTATGAAACCTAAACCTAAGAAGAAAAAATATGAAAATCTTATGGAACTTCTCCAATTTGTCCCACCAATTCTAAATTGGGCTGCCCCATAGTACAACAATGGAAGCAACAACACCAGTAGTTGAAGAAGGGGAAGAATCTGAAGCAGACAATGTACATGACACAGACACTGATGATTAGATAGTGTTATACATAAGAAGTATTTAATGTACACTAAAATTTAAGATAAAGTGAGTTCACTGTTTTCATACATTTGTTTCAATAAAACAAATTTTAATTTCATAAAACTAATGCAGTTATTTTATTCTCCATTCTGCTCAGAAGTCAAGGGATCTAAGTGATGTCTTCTTCAAAGCCAAGGGATGTAAATGCAAACAGCAATTTAAAAAAAAAAAATTATAAAACCGCCTAAAACTAAAAAAATTAAAAAAGGTTATAACTGATATTGAAAGTCAAAGACCTGAATAAGATTTTGGAGTACAAAAATAATGTTAATCTTTCCATTCCTTTCAAAAATAATTTTTCTAACTTTAACTTTGATTTACTCAAAATGAGAAAAATGTCAGTTAGACCCGATGTGTTCTAGGGTCCACATATATCTTCAAGTTGATTGTAGCGTATAACCTTGATTGTTATTCAGTATTGAACTAATTTTTTTTTATGAAATGCAGTTCTCTGTAATAAATCCAATCATACCATGGAAGTGTCTCAATCTTTAGAAACCTAAGCATCCGAGAAGCAACATTACTTCAATATTACTATAATATCAAATTAATTATTAAACCAATACTGATCTGCTATTTGGCGAGGTACACCATTATATGAGTTATTATTGGAATTGCCATTACATAATAAGAGTAAATATACCATAATTAGTAAGATTTCAAGAGAAAGTAATTACTTAGGTTGATTAAAGTGAAATTTGTTTTATATCTTTTTAGGTTCTCACCAGTGAACACCTCGGGTATGAGAAGCCACCAGGTAAGTAAATGGGTTCTTGCTCCCCTGGTGGATAAAATAATGGTGTGGAGTCGAATTACCTTCTGTCCAATGGCAGGATGTGCCTCCTGAGACAGGGGTTGGGGCGAGGCTAGTGGTGGCCATTAGGCTCCACTCTAAGTTCCCGTGTTGATGGCATAACTATCATTCAGATTACCACAGATGCTACAGTAAGGTGGGGGTAGTTTTCTTGTAGCTATATCTTCTAATCTATCTTAAGATAGCAAGAAGTTTCTATAGAAATTTGAATTACAGTTTTCACAAGTTTCAACTGGGAATAAATAGACCACATCCCATTTCTTGATAATTTTTATCTATTATTTCTATAAAATTGTGATTATTTTATCATCTATCTTCTTCTAATCAAGCTTTTTTTTTTAAATGAAAAAGTAGAATTACCATTTTTCTTTAGGATACCTCGCTATCCAGTGGCATCAACTAATTAGTTGATCTATGCAAGACATTACAGCAAGTTTTTTTTTCCTTTTTACTATAAGTACAGATAGTCTAACAGTTTCAACAATAAAAAATTCAAACTAAAATTATATCAACAAAAGTACAGAGGAATAAAAACTGAATATTAATATTAAGAACGGACAAAAACCCAATTTTTTGTACTGACAAATCTGTTTCTATTGCAATTCAAAACAACTCCTAATAGGTTGTCATCATACTCTTATGAGTAAGCTTCTTGCAAGAGTTATACTACTTTAACTACTTTCTCTTAACAAGATTGCATGGTCAAGAGTCGCAATTATTATTTTTTAAAATCTTTTCAAAAAAATATTTGAAATTATCTCAGCAAAATAAAATTATCCTGAAAAGAACCTTTTTGAATTCCAACATTTATATTTGTTTCTTTTGCTTAGAGAAAAAATAAATTTAAGCAAATATTAAAATTTTCTATAGGCCGCATTTCCAGCTCTTTACATTTTTTTAGTGCCACAATAATTTTAATTTTTTAGTTAGCAAATAATGTTATAGAAAATAAATAAGAAAAAATCCACACAATGTGATAGAAATAATATTGACACCTAATATAAGATAAAAACTAAACTTTCTAAACATCAATGATTAGAAAGGTTTTCATTTTTTAATGTTTCTCAAAATTATGATTATTCTAATAATTCAAAAATAATTCATCATAATGCTTCTGTATACAAATAATATATCTTTCTAATTACATTTTCATTCCACTGTTAAATATTAATACAGACAATTAATGAGAACATTTTTGGTGTGATTGTGCATGTTTAGAAATTCATAGAAAAATTCACCTTCATTTTCAAAGAAATGCTCCTCATCCTCATCTTCATAGTCATCACCTAAAATTGACACAAATGCATATCAATTTTTTTTATCTAACACTATATACATAATTCTTAATAATCCAATTAAGTTATAGAAGTTCAATAATAGATCAATGCATAATATAGCTTATGACGATAATTTAGAGATTAAGGCAAATTTTTAACAAATATAAATTTTTGCATCTTAAACTTCTAAGCGACCAATTATTTAGGTATCTCTTTCAGTACTAAGAAATGAGCTTAAAAGTGGACAAACAATATGTTTTCATATATAATAAAACCACTGCAACCTGAAAAATAATTTACTTGGAGAATTTTAAGAAAGGTACGAATGGAAAAAGCCGGTTCAGCCACTGGTTCAGGGTTAAATCCTAAATTTTCTTGAACATTTGATCTTTCCTAATTGATTCAATGTAAGATTAAACCAAAAGTGTGTTTAAAATCTGATGTATTGAAAGCTTGTTAATATGTAACAGAAATAAAATTCCGATTTGATACAAAGTTTTTTTTTTTTTTTTTACTTTCCTTCGATCTTTTTGATACTAGGTTCAAGAAGATTAAATTCATCAAGTCTATAGGTGTCTTTAATACCTATCTACAGTACATTTTGTTCAGCTGTTTTTAGTTTCAGAGTCTGAATAGTGAATAACGGCACTTGAACACTTTGAATGAATGAACTTAATAAGTTAGTCATTCAAAAACCATGCATTAAATATTTTATTTCACACTCACTGCACTGCAAAATTTTCTTTGAAAAACAATGTTAAATGTATATACGAGACAGACATTCTCATACATGCATCACACACACGTGACAAAAAAAGATACTTATACTGCACTCCAAAACTATAAACATCAATATAATTCTCACCTCTATCTTTTGAGTATTTGTAACACATACAGCCTTTTTATTATATCAATAATGTTCTGGTATTTAAAGGTAAGCTGAGAAATGGAGTACATATATCATTTAGACATAACTAATGCAAATAGAAAGATGATAAATTTGACTGAAAGAGACATTTTAGATCCAAATTGTTGTACACAAACTATATTTTATGAACAAGTGAAGGGAAAAAAACCCTTATATTTTCAGAAATCTGTTTAGAAAAGTACTATCAACATATCCCCCTTCTCTTCAATCCACTAACTGAATATATTTTGATACGTGTTTTTGTTAAGCCAACCAAATATAATTTTTAAAAAAGTCTCAGTTCCATTTAAACTTATAGGGAGAATAAAAGCATACATATTAAGGTATATGAAAACGTCACAACAGCAGTCTGTACTTAAATGAAAAAGCAATTGTAGCATTAAAATTTCCACTGTCTTGCCTGTTACTTTACTCTGAAATTAAAATGATTACAGATGGAATTATTTTATACTATGTGGTTACAATTAAAGTATTTCAATTCAAAAGACCTTATGAGAAAAAACTAGCAGCTATTAGATGGCCAAATCTTGGTGGCATGGATCTCAGAATTTGAAGAAATAAATAACACAAGAAAACGGAGAAAGAAAAGTCTGATAAAAATTACTATTTTTTACTTTATTAGTTCCATTTATAAATAATTATCATTAAATAGACTTTTTGGTGTTTTGGACAATGTTTAGTATTTTTTGCTCTCCTGTACCAATTACGATTCATAACTAATATCTACCGAGTATGATTTACTTATTTATACTAAGGCCATTAAATTATGTTCATAACTGTTTTTTGGGACACTCGTTTCCCGTGTCCTGAAATGTACACCACCAAGATTTAGTGGTTCTATGACTACTAAATATTTCTCTACAGTGTTCTGAACAAGAACAGCTTAACCAAAATTATCGGGTATGAAACAAAGTGGTCTAATAAGAAGCCTTTTGTGCCTGGGGCTAAATCTTGATCTGACCACAATGTCTGTTCTGACTGACGTTATAAATAAAACAGTTTTTTCATTGATGACTGTTCTAGTTATCAAAACTCTTTTAGCTCATCACAACAAAATGTCTGTTATATTATACTAGATGATACATGATATTTGGTTAATCCTTCATTCAACTTTAATTGTTCCAGTTTTTTCAAGAATTCATTATTTAGTTTGAAATAAATGGAAACATGCATAATCAAACTCATCGGTCTCATATTGAATATTAAGCATAATAATTAAATACGCTGGAGGTACTTTCGTGCCTTTGACAACAAGTCCAAATAACAAAATATTGCTGAATAGAAATCACGCCTTCTTTCCAATACTTCCTTTGCCATATGAGGAACAAGGTAATGATTATTTCCATCAATTTTCTCAAAAACACATATGCTAAAAGATGCCTGACGAACTACAGTAGAGTCCCACTAATCCGGACCAGATGGGACCAGACACCGTCTGGATTTGCCTTAAAATGCACATAATGCAAGTTTTAGGTAGGTAAAACTATAAAAATCTATGCTTTTCTCTCCTCCCCCCCCCCATATATATACATACAACTTCTCCTAACTTTGCAGCCAGGATTAGTGGGACACTACTGTATCTAAACCGAGTCTTCCTAAATTTGATTTTTCTTCTTTTCTCAATTTGGTGAAAAAAAGCAAATCGGACACCAAAAGTGAGACAGAGGAAATGCAAGTTTGCATGAAAGGATTCCAATAGAAAGTATTTTCACATTAGATTTTAAAAATACAATAATTTTAAAAGTAACATAAATTTACTATTCACTCGAAATATACATGGTAATAAAAACTGCACTCGGCATAGTCTGTTTAATATCGGGGAAATGAAAGATAACCATCAATACATTAATAACAACAACTGATTCATCTTAAAATAAAGCAGTACCTAGATAATCTAATCTGTCGGGTCGTAGACTATTAATACAATAATTTGAACGAGACACTTCAAGAAGATTAGAATCTAACTCTAAGGCTTCAAGTTCAATACTGGTACCTGGGAATGATACAAATGAGAATGAGTTTCTGACATGCACACATAAAAATGAAAAAGTTTTGATGAAAAATGGGTAATGAAAAAAAATGTATACATTTGTCAAAAATATATACAGAGCTGGTCTTGGAATATGTAAGAGGCCAAATCAAAATTTTTGTGCAAGACCTGCTAAGCTAATTAAAAGTAAAAATTATTATATTTCACTGAAAAATGACAGCAATCAAATAACTCTCTGAAGAAAACATTTAGCATTAGAAGTTCATGAGAGATCCTCAGTGAAATATGTTAAATTCCATCTGCCAAGACCATCACTTCATTTACAGCACAATAGTGATTTCTTCACTATATCACAGAGATTGTATATTCAAAACATACATATGTTTATCTTTCAACATTACCTCTTTTGTTCCTTTTATCAAAAAAAAAAAAAAACCTTCACACTTGCAATACATTGAAAAAACAACAAACCACAAAAATTCTATTAGCTATATTTGAATTAAATGGTTATGTTTACACACATAAATATAAAACTGAGATCAGATTTCTTACTAATTATAAGTAACATTACCATGACCTGAAATGACTAGAAAACACAAATAAAAAAGGAGATAAATGTTAGAAAGTATTTCCTGTTAAAAAAAAAATAACACAAACTCATAAAGAAAAGATTGCAATAATCAATTTGAATTCGGCACAAAGTTTAAAAATATTGTCAAAATTGCAGATAAGCCAAGTTTTAAAACCAGATGCATCCATGCAGTAAATAAAACACTGTTAATTTACGAGTCACCTCCTGCTATTAGTGTGAGTTTCTTTCCTGATGATCGAGCCTGAACAGAATCCAGGCAGGCAGTGACTGTGACATTTGTGACATGCTGGCATCCACTCACATCCAGATGTTGGAGATACGGGGACAATAGGACTAGAGTTAGCAGGCCTGTTGAAAATATGTCACAAATATCAGGATTTGAAGTATGCTTTGAAAAGTACAAAGGTAAATACTTAATAAGTCCAAAAGAATGTGCTTCTATGATAAATATTTCTGCATACAAATTTAACAACAAGCAAATAGCATATTACACAAACTAAAATCAATATTGCAAGGGTTCCACAAGCTTTAAAAGATGACCAGGCAACATTTTTAAGCCATCCAAAAATTGTTTCGGCACGCTTGGAGGACTCTCAGAGTTGGTTGGACCCATTTTGATTCATCATGTATATATATCATTCAAATTATCTTTATTATTTTGCTCTCAGAAATAATTTTAAAAGAAAGCATATATTGACATACACTGGTGGACAATATGCTAAGGACATTTTTAAGATGCAAAAAATTTAGACTTAATAGGAATACAATGGTTAGAAATCAGTCGCGGAAAATCGGGGACATACAATCATCGGAACTCACATTTTACAGTGAAGATTCGAACAGTAGGACATTTAGGGGACCACACACAAATTGATGAAGACAAAAATTATTTTGGCCCACCCTGTTTCATAGAAAGCTGATAATGAGTTGAAACTTTCATCAATGGTTTTGTCTGATGTGCATGATGTTTAGATGCATTTTCATAAAAATAGCAAAAATATTCGTGAAGATATAAAGATTTCTTTAAAAAAATCCCTAATTTTCCAGCTTTTTTTTTGCTTATAACATGCAGAGTTTTCAACCAAATTGTACGAAACTTATAGAATATTTGACAATATGTAAAAGAAGCTTGGTATTAAAACTTTAATCAAATAATTTGAATATTACAGGAAATAAGAGTATTTTTTAGCAAATAATTTTTCACTGTGCATAACGAAATTTTTCTTTTATAACTTCAAAGCCAGATATAATGGACAACTTATATAAAAATTCCAGTTCAATACTGTTAATATTTTATGGAAGTTGAATATCCTGAATACTTATGTTTATTAATAAATTAAATACATAATTTAAATTGCATTTCAATGACGAGTGTACATTGCATACTAATGAGAGGAAAGGTGTCCATGACAACTAAGGAATTTCCAGAACAATTTTTCTTTATACTGACTAGCACAACTTTTTCATTAAGTATCAAATGTGTTGCATTACAGATTAACAATATAATTTTTGAAACTATCATTAACTTAACACAAAAACTTCAACATAGAAACATACCACTAAAAGAAAGATGAAATTATTATTATTTAAAAAAAATTTTCTTAGTAAATCTCGAGTATAAATGATTTGAGATAATTAAATTGAAGGAAACTCAAGTAAACTTTAAAACCCAATTCTTTTCCTTTCAAGGCATGGATAAAGTAGACATAAAAAATAAAAAAGTTAAAATGAAAAAAAAATAGAAAGTTGATTTTGCTTAATTCTAAACCAAGCAAGAAAAAAAAAAATTAATTATTGATAAATTTTCTCACTGTAAAAAAATTTGAATTTTATTTATCCTTGCCCCCACCCCAAGTTAATCAACATGCCTATAAAAAAAAGAGCCATTTTTAACCTTTTTCTCGAAAGTGAATTAACCCCTGTCTAAAGCCATGGCAAGTATACTTACCACTAAATTAATCAATTTTTTAATGACCATGGTAAGCTCAGGTAACATAGTAATTACAGAAACCACAAAAAATATTAATAAGCACTCTGATCACATAATGTTATTTTGTCAATCAAAATCATTATCAATTAACTATTACTGTTATTTTGAGATAGTAATGCTGCAACTCTAAAAGGCCAAATTTTTTGATGAAACAAAAACCTACCATAATGAAGTGTCTTGACCTATTAATTAATTAATCAACTTAATTCATAAAACCTATTAATTTTATCTAAAAAGCTAAATGAATTTATATCCTGAAATCAATTTCAATTCCAAAAATAATTTAATATACATTAATTAGAAAAAAAATGGCTCATTAAAGAGGAACAAGAAGATAAACCTTATGAATATGTTTTTAAAATAAATGCCAAAAAGTTCAAATGTAAAAAATATTTAGCATTTCATTTGTATATGTGTTCCCAAATAAAAATTTCAGTACAGGCACACATAATCTAGTAAACTGATTCATAATAATATAATACCTTGATCGCCTATGTTAGGACAACCTCTAAGTAACACCGTTTCCAGTGATCCTTGTCGTGCTATCGATGATAATCCTTCATCTGTTATCTATAACATACAATAAATCATGTAAAAATGAATGATGCTTACTATTAGTTTAAAAATAAAAATTTAACAAAAAATTAATAACCATAGCATATAACATTTACTTCATAAAATGCATCAAAATAAATATAAATACTCTTTCGTGCTTTGAAAAATTTGGTAGATTTATTTTTAGCGATTTTAGTCAGAATAATAATAATATCAAAAGGATGATATTTTACAATAAAGAACACAAGATGAAAATTTTCACTTTCTTTTTTCTTCCAAACCCTTTTTCACTGTGTTAAGGAATTAAATTTGAATGAAATATTTGGAATTAAAAAAAATAATAATAAAGCTTGAATATGGGTTTTTTCATTAAAATATTCAGCCTGCAAATTATGTTATACGTATTGTAATAATAACCAATACAAATGAACAACAGAGTCAACACTGAATTATGCTTGGCACATAGCTTCTACAACAAAAATGGGATTATTGAGTGAATGGGGAGGGTCGGAAAGAAGCATTTGACATTTAAGGATTTACTAGTAGTAGTTCTGTGAACAGTTGACCATGCTGCATACACCGTCCCCCCCCCCTAAAAAATCTAAGATCTGCTTTTAAACACAAACTTTAATGGTTTAGCCTTTTTTTCCCCCAAATATAAATTATTTTCACAAGTCTCTGCTTTTTATCAATATTCCCAAAATTACAACTAAATATGTCAACATTACCAAAATCACTCAAATGTTTTGATGGTGCCAAACATTGAAACCATTAAAAAGGCCACCATCTTGAAACATCTGAAGAAATAAAAATCCTTACATATATATTGTTTTTACTGAGGAATATTAATGCCGAATTCCAAAGAAATCGAACAACGTATTTGGCTGTGATGGTTTAACAAACAACTTTACAATTAAACAGATGAAATGCCGAACCGTCAAGTTAAAACAGGACCTCGCTTCGCTTGGTCAATGAATGTGTACTTCTTATATCAAGTTTTCACAAGAAATTTGATGAAGCACTTACTCTATCTAAATAGCTAATGTGCAATGTTCTCAAACTGTAGCATGTAGATAGAGACGTCAAAGAATAATCACTTATCTCATTGCAACCAGACAAGTCCAGAAACCTGCAAGCAAAATGCATAATAAGTGAATAGTCAAGCAATGAAAAGTCTAATTAAAATATGAGCAAAGTTAAAAATCTTAAAAAGGAAGCAAATCAAAAATTGTTTTTTAACCATCATGTTTGTCTTTTTTTTTTTTTTTTTGGATACACATACCTGAGCTTTTTACATCCCCTACTCACAGCATAAACAACGTCATCATCTACCTGATGATTCTGAGCAAGAGATAAATTTTCCTATGAAAACAAATACAAAAAAAGCTTTAATATAAATAAGAAACTTTATGGATGAGTACCGAAAAAATATTTTTTAATTATCAAAATATTATCATAGTATATTTTGATGTTTAACACCAAATTCCTCATTTAAATAATTGAATTTGAGCAGGAACTCATTAACTGATAAAAACCAATCTTAGGTTCATTGAATTACCACCCAGGTTTTGGAAATAATAGATAACATATTTCTACTCCTTCAAGACAAGTCTTTAATATCAAAATGTGAAAAGATTTTTTTTTTTTTGTTAACGCTTTTCTTCCTAATTCACTGAAATACATTTAGCTATAAAAATATTTTTTTAGTAAAAAAGTTATAGATTCAGAAAAAAATATCAATTTAAAAATTAAATAAATTCATTAAGGTGTAAGATATATATATTTGAACACATATCACTTAAAAGAGTAACAAATAATAACCAGTTAATTATATTTGACTAGTATTCTATGAACAGTAGACCTCGTGTCCAAAAAACCCAAGATCTCTTCATAGCAGTCTTAAAAGGTTGAGCCATTTGTTTTCAAATGCAAATTATTTACATAAGTTTCTGCTTTTAGGAGTGTTTACAAAATAGAAATTAAACCTCTGCTTTTATGAATTATAATTAAATGTCCCAATAATTGATATGCTCAAATATTTTAATGGTGCCAAGCTCGACACCTACTTACTAAACACTGAAATCATTAAAACAGATCCATTTTGAAACATAATCAAAAAATAAAAATCCTTGCACATACATCATTTTAAATTACTTCAAGGAACATTCATGCCAAATTCAAAGACAATCGAACAATGAGTTTGGTTGTGACTGCATAACAAATAAATTTATAGACAAAATGCCGAACGCTTGAGTTGAAACAAGACCTCGCTTCAATTGGTAATGTAGTCAAATGTAGTTAACTGGTAAATAATAACAAGTTAACAACATTTGACTAAGATACATCTTAAACCAAAACTATACGAGTGAGTTTGGATTATATTATCATGTAAAATTGAAAATTATCACTTATTAAAAAATTATCCTGTTTCCTTTATATTGACATTAAAACTGCCATGTATTACTAATATACATTATTTCTTGTTTATGAATTAACTGTTTCATTATAATTTTGAAATTTCGTAAGAATAGTTAACTTCTTCAGATAAAAATACAAGCTTTTACCATTTCACTTTAATTCTGCTGTAAAATTTATAATAGTAGCATTAGCCGTATAAACTTGAGCAATTTTTAAAACTAAATTCTGCGGATAGCTGATTAATGAAGTAAAGGAAAAGGTAAATATTTATAACTAAGGCCAGATTATTATCATTTTTAAGAACTTCAAAACACTTACAAGATTAGATAATCTTCCTATATGGTGCAAACCACCAGTAGTCACTGAAAAATAAATTGATGCAGACATGTTAGAATAATCAAGGAAACATATGGATTAATAATTTAAAAAATTAGAGCCACCAAAATTTGCTTTTCTCAGTTATTTACATTTACAACATTAGTTTTTATAAACCTATAATTCAATTACCTTAATTTAATAACATAGGAATAAATTTAAGATAAGTTATTATAATGATAATGTAGGATATTAAAAAAAAGATAATGTAATGTGATGTCCAATGTAGAAAACAATAACCAGCCACCAAAAAGATACTTGTTAATAAAGTCCAAAGAGAACATTGGTTTTCTATAGTATAGTAAAGATTCCTCATTTTAATAATAAGTTTATCTGAACTTAAAGAACATATTTTAAATATAAATGTAAGCAATTATTTGTCACTTATATGAATCTCTCAGTTAGATTTTTTTAATATTAGTTTTTGCTTCGACAAAGCAGCAATAACCAGATAAGAGCTATTTTGAGATGTACCTTGTAATTTTGAGCCATGGCAAGTTGAAAAGGACAACAGCTGAGCTGCACTCTCTTTCAAAACCTCTACACCACACTAGAGGGAGGTCATTTCAGCCACTGAATTTAACTTTCAAAAAGCCTGTATACATGGAAAATCTTTGGTGGAACTAAGTCTCAAATCTGCGACAATCCAGTTGCACATTTGAGACTCTGCCGCAATAATTAGCATGACAGGTATCTTATTAGTTATCACTGTACCTCTTTAAATAATATCTCTGTCTTACTACATTGAAATATCAATAAAATCAGGAATCTACTCAGAGCTCAGAGAAATTCTCAAATTTTGGAGATTCTAATTATTTAAAATTATAAATCAATGAGCTCATGATCTTAATAAAATTCACACTAAAAACTATCAATAAATTAAAATTCTTTAAAAGTTTTCGAATTACTTTGGTGACCTACTCTGTTATAAAGTCAATAGATGACTATAGAAATTAAAAGAAAAATAATATATAATATCCAAATTTTTTCCAATTTAGATTTTAGCAATAGTTTAGACATTTCAACATGAAATATTTAATAATGAGTGTAATGAAATTCAATTCTTTTCATTATTCTGAAACTAAAATAAATGACACCCACATCTTACTGATTAAACAACAAAATACACAACACAAAGCCATTTAATAATCAGAATTTAGAGAAAGTTTTTATCATACTCGTATTAACATATCGGAAACAACACGAGCATGAAGACTTTATATAATAAACAAATAAGAACATTTCAAAATCCCTTTATTATTGAAGAATTCAAAATTCTTTCAGTAATAAAGGAATTTTAAATTTGTAAACTATTCGTTATAAAATTTTACTTACAATCAGGAAAAACTCCTCCAACATATAAAATTTTCAAATTTTTTAGACTCTGTAAAAATAAATTTTCAATAAAGTATTTACTGTGCAATAAATATTTAACAAAAACAAAACTACTCTCAATGCATTAATTATATTTAGTACAAAGGAGAAAGTATGACTTCAATAATAAGATGCAAGAGACTGAAAATCAATTATGCATTTCATTGGGAAAACAATTACCAGTTTCCATAAATCAATTAGAAATACAACATATTTTCCATGAAATAAAAGTTCTGTGAATGAAAATTCCCATATGATCATTACACTGAATATGTATGCTAACACATAACTACTAGTCATCATATTTAAATCCAAATTTATAAGTATCAAATATTTTCTTTATATATTAGTGTAATAACAGCACATTATTCAATTTGAACTGCAAAGCATGTACTAATGTAAAAATTGAATAATTATACAATAGTCAAATTAATTAATTAATATTTACCACAAAGGGCATGCTTTACATTGCATCACAAAAAATATGACAATTCAACGAATATTAGTGTATAATTCTCCCCTTTGCCTAAAACATATATTTACAATTTAAATTCAAGTTTAGGAGGACACATTTTAGAAATATGTTCCCCAATTGATTTCTAATTCCATCTCAGGATTTAAAAAATTGCATATACCATTTATCAGTTAATGGGTAATCAGTTTTTGGGCAATTACTCTAAGAGAAGAAACATAGAATTTGTAAAAAAGATAGCTTTAGACTTAAAGGTGGAACTATGCAAGTTTGCATGCAATTTTTACAGGCTATCATAGCCTTTAACGCCGAAACAGATTATAAGTTAAAATCAACAAAGTATATTACGTAAACTATACAAGAATTAATCTCCATCATCTTTAAGGATGGATCTGGCATCCATTGACCAGTTTCATCTTTCAAATGAAACTATTTATTCGATATTTCATGGTATTTTGCTTTGGCATCTTTAAATAAAGTAAAACCTAATCTTCATTAAGTTCGGAGCCCACATGTCTTTCTGCAGATCCGGAAATATCCCAGGGTATTTCCCAATTTCATACCATGATCTTGATTGAACCATGGAGCCAGTTGATGAACACACCAGCCATCATCAAGATGACATCATCAGTTATATAAATTGGACTTCCTTGATATTTTTCACAGTTTTATTTGCAGTTGGCAATGGCAAAAATGCAAATGATTAATGGGTATTTAAATCCAATAGAGATGACAACTTGAATCGGATGTTATTCTAACAATTTAAGATACCGTTGTTATAGACGTAAGCTTGCTTAGATATGGAAGATAATTTTTTTTCATAATTTAACTCAAGTAGAGTGTCTGAAATTTGTGTTTGATGCAATTAGTGTTTGGTTAAAATAACATAATTTTAACAGAAATTTAAATGAATATTAATGTCTTCTTCAAGCCTCTCTGCAATATTAAATATCAGATGTTTCATGGCATGAACTGACCAAGCAGATCTGACGAGTTAAAGCATTTCAGGGTCTGCCTATGCTAACCACTCTGGTCTAATTTTTTTAAGAAAGAATTACCACCAACACTAATACATTTAGATGTCAGAGAAAAGCACTGAAAGAAAGCAAAAAGTAAAAGGAAAGGCAAAGAGAAGTACATTACACAACTTTATACACATGAAGGTTTTGGACAAAATTAATATCATGCTGATAAGAGAAAAGATGCTTTGTTGCGACCGGTTTCTCCAAATTTCTTAAAAGTAAAGAAATAGAAAGGCAGATTTGAATATAACTCAAATACATGCTAGCTTCATTTAGCAATTAATCCGTTGCACTTTCTTTTCCCATTTTTCTCTCCTGCACACACCTACACAAAGTTTTATATCGAACAAAAGTACAAGAAGAAATATTCATAAAATCTCATTAGTTCTAATAATATGTATTATTACCTGACATAATAATTCTAGAGCTCTACCAGACAACTGAAAACAATCGTTTAAATAAAGGGCAGATAAATTTCGGCATCTAGTAGCTAATTTTGTAAAGCCCATGGGACTGAACTGAAATAAAAAAAATAAGATTAATTTATTATTTCAGATTAATGATAAAATAGAAATGCATAAAAATTTGGCAACATATATACATAATGTCATCAACTTTTTAGAATATGTAGAGGCATTTTTAAAAGAATTCCACAGATGATTAAAGTAAGCTTTTCTTTATTTCAGGACTCATTTCATTTTAAAGATGATTAATTTACTTTCCCATATTAGATATTAGTTAAAATATCCAATCCAAGACAATTTTTGCAAACAATGCAGTTACAATCAGAAAAGGGGCAGAGTGCAACCTGCATGTGTGTTAAATACTCCTGGGAAAAAGGGGATCCCCCTGAGATCTCATGACTCTGGAAGTTAAAGTGGAAGTGTAGGTCCCTAGGGTTGAAGTAGAAGTAATTAAAAATGAAGTGGCTTTAGAAAGAATTAATTTAGAGATAAAAAAGTTAAACCATTACATACATTCTTTTAAATGAAAGAAATAGCAATACAAAAATGTAAAAATATTCTTGAGAAATAATTTCCATTTTCAGCTCAAAAACAGGTTATTATTAAATCGTATACTTTTTAAAAATCTCCCAAGGCTAAAATATTCTTGTAATTTCAAAGTTTCAATTACAATTTTAAAAATATGGTTTAGGTACTTTAATTGACTACTTGGAAGGTTAATCTTTTGTTACAAAACACACCACTTTATAACTTTTTGAACTATATAAAACGACCGACTTGAAAAAGTTAAATAAATAAGAAAAGTTTGAGAAAATCATTACCCTTGAGCACTTATTCAGAGCACAAGTGTGAAGACTTGGACCAGCCATGTGAAAACACTAAAATTGAGAAAAAATTATATCTAGCATAAAATTAAATGCAACTTTTTCAAATATATACTACAATGCTGAGAAAAATTCCAAATATTCTAGTATATAATTAAATAGACTCTAAAAGTGTATTTTTTAAAAATGCTATCTCAGTTCAAAATTAAATTTGAGTAAATGAAAAATAAAAACATTTGCTAATATTTTTATTCAAATTACAGAAAGATGGAAACAAAGCGCATCACCAAAAATTCTTCATTAATTTTAAGTACGAACAGATACCCAAGATTGTATAATATTTTAACATGTTACCACACACTTTTAGCTCTTGAACAGAACTCTTTTGTGCAAAATTGCATAATAATAGCTGTCAATTGTGACAATGTGTTAAGTATATTTTTTCCATTTTTAAAATTGAATTAAATAAAAACTATTCCAATCACCACATTTTATAGTACTAAATGTAAATGTATATATACATGGCTTCACTAAGCTTTGGTTTAATCATTTCTGCCAAATAGATACAGTATTACCAGTCAAAAGGCAAGAATCATGTTTGTAAATTTTAGACTCGATACATAAAACATTAAAATAGAATTTTCTTTGCAATAAACAAACAAAAGGAATACCTGGCCTGTTATTCGAGGATTGCCTGTCAAATCAATGCATTCAAGCTTCTTACACAAATGCAAAAGCCACCAGATTCTGTAAAATATATGCTCTTTAAAAAATACATTATACACAAGTTTACAATGTCAAGGAATACTAATCTCTCTCTATATATATAAAAGGGCAACTTTTAAAAAAATATGTTTGTTTTTTTTGTTCTTTATGCATACCCACACCATTAGACTTACCAGGACCAAATTTGGCACAGTGATGGATTAGCACAAGAGGGAACTAATGTCGTAAATTTCTTTTAAAAATTCAAATTAGATTTTTATTTATATGATTTTAAGTAGTAAATGCAGGCATTTCTTTACTTATTTTCACGAATTTTCCTTTTTATCCATAAAGAAAAGTTATACCTTCCGATATTTTAATTTATTGGTTTTTGCATTTTTTCTCTTTTTTGTATTTAATATTTTATTTATTTCTCTTCAAATATTATTCTTTTTGAGCCATATTAAAGGAAGTTGGTTCTTGCATTTCCCCACCCAATTTTATTTTATTTATTTTCGATATATTCCTTATAGGAAGTCTACCTATTGCAATAGTTCTTATGATATGATCTCCAAAAGATTTTTGTAGATCTTCACCGATCATGACCCCTAGAACCCAAAACCACCCTTTATTCAAAAGTTTATATATATATACCGCTTTACTCATGTTATCTTATGCACACGATAACTGGAGTAATTTTGATTTGATTTTAACTGGTGTGGGATATGGTGTAAGGATAATGAAAATCTAGGCCGAGTTCGTAGATGGTCTATCCAGCTCAAAGGGGTGGAAATGGTGGGAGGTTGAAATTTTCATTTCCCCTTAATTCCTTTACAAATAAAGATAGAGAGAAAATTCAAATTATGCAAATTATTGCCTTATCATAACAAACAATTTTTGTACTTAAAAATTTTTGATAGCTGTATTTGCTTAGAAATTATGAACTAAAAAGTGATTTTCCTCCCCTCCCCCATAACTTAAAGTACCTTTCAACCTATGCACGTTACCCCTTGTTGGAAATCTCTCGTCATCTGCAGTCTCTTTCATTCTTGCAGCTCTAATCCTTATGAAAATACAGAGCAAAATGTTCTTTTCCTCATATCTCCAGACTAAAGGAATCTACCTTGGACTTCCAGCTTGCCGACAGGGATTTTTTAAAAATTTATTTCTCTTCACATATTATTCTTTTTGAGCCATACTAAAGTAAGTTGGTTAGAATAAAATGTTTTATTTTGAAGATGATTTTTGTTTCATTGATTGTCTGCTTATTTGGAGAAAAAGAAACGGAAGGAGGGGCGCATATGAAAATATTTGGATCCCGCGCAACACTGAGTTATCAGCTAGTTATGTACATAATCCAAGTTCGTGATTCTACTTAACAATACAATTTGCACAAAATTTCTACTGCATTATAATAATTCTGACAGATTTACTTTCGGTTAGTCAAAGCAATTATTTTTGTAAGAAAATATTGAATATCTAGTTTTTAAAATTATGAATAATTTCAATTACATACAGAAGCATAGTTTTTCAAGAGATAGATAATATAGGGCTTTTTTACTAACCCTTTTTCTCCCACTTCAAAGCATCTTTGCAAAATAACATGCTGCAATGCAAAAAAGAAAAACCTCTTTCAGTTTGATACTCAAAAGTATTCACATTTATAATGCATATTAATGCTGTATAGAACAGACAGAATATATAATTATAATACACTAAAAAAAAGGGCTAAAATATAACTTCTTTTATAATGCAGTTTGAGCATTATATATATATATATATATATATATATATATATATAATAAAAGGTTGCTGAATAATGAAACTGAAAATTTAATTTTGCTATTACTCATCAACCAAATATTGGATATACATGCAACTGGATAATACAGTTTAAGGAGTTCTGTTAAAATATATTTTTAAAAAATAAGAATACTTATCAAAAAATGTTTTTAAAGTAGTCTTAGTTGTAAACACAAGCACATTTCTAAGCTTGACAAATAATTTTGAAAGGTAAACCTAAAAAAATGCAATCACTACCTACTTTTAATTTTGGACATTTAATAGCCAACTGCTGAAGCGAAACATTGGTCACTTTCACACTTGATAAATTAATGTGTTCCAGGTTCGGACAACACTGAGCTGTAAATGTAAGGTATAAGGTCATTTCCTTTAACTCGAACTAAGTTGCATAAAGAAAATGAATAAGTATTGTGAAATGTATATGACAATATAAGTCATTTGAATGTTGGGTCTGAACAAGCTTATATGGTATCATTTGGAATTTGCAATAAGTTTTTTTAAAAGGTTAAAAATATTTAATAATTCAGAAAGCTGCAAATCAATGCGGAGATGAAAAATCAATTGCACCATTTATCCATTATCAATAAAACATTAGTTAAGCCTTCTATTCACTTATTAGCTATGGCATATTTACACAGCTAATTGTTGAATTGAAAACATTAAAAATTTTCATTATTCAAAGATATATTCAGATCAGTCTTTTTATACCCTTTCTTACTTAATGCACATTAATAAACTCACATACTGATGGCAATTTGTACAAATGAAATAAAAAAAGAGCAATTTTTTTTCAGAGTCAGTTTATGAATTCAGTGATGTAGTAAAACCTAGCTATCCTGATAAATAATTATGGACTTAATAGCCACGATTAAGCAATACCAGAAAGAGTCAGATCATTAATTAGAAATTCAATCATTTATTAAAGACAAATAAGAGCACAAATATAAAAAAATGCACTGATTAAGTATCTTACTAAATTGCTAACAAAAAAATTCAGCAATAAAATATATAAATGAATAAAAAAGTTTGCATTATTTAGATAGCTGAAAGCATGCACTGGAGTTTTTTTCTTTTTGAAGGAAAAATATACTATGGAATGAAGAAATAAATAACTTTTTCTTTTTCACTTTCTCTTATATGAAGTATATAAAGAAAAAGAATTGTAATAGTAAAAAAAAATAAATTGACCATAAGATGTTGATGAATTAACATGGAGCCCCCCCCCCAAAAAAAAAATAACTAACAACCATTTTTGGAATTAGGTCCATCGATCTGTGAACACAATAACTCAAAAACACATTGCGCTAGAGAGATGACATTTTGGTATGTGATCATAACACCAAACTTGCAAATTTCTATCAAATTTTAGATGAAATCCATGCAAATGAAGTCTGTTTGTATGTATGTGAACCATTAACTAAAAAATAAAGAGTTAGATGGCTAGAAATTGGTACAAAGTTTTATCATCAGAATTGTAGATGTGTATTAAATTTTAGACCAAATCCATTAACGAGATGACCATCTGTCAGTCTGCATACTCGCGAGTATGTTAATTAAAAAAAAAAAAAAAAAAACTCAGAAAAGTGAAATTTGGTATTTGATCTTGTGACCAAAATTATATATCTGTATCAAATTTTGGGCCCAATCAATCAAAAGGAAGGCACCCCAAAATAGATATTCAATTTTCTTCATTATACTACAAAACATATTATACCACGTCACTTACGCAAAAATCTGCTGTATGTATGTGTGTGTGTGCATGGGACATTCCAGCTGGCATCCTCCCTCCCCTCCCAACCCCTGCAATACGTTCCGGTATGCAGATTTGTTTATGGAACCCCTCCCTAAAAACAGGTGTCATATTGTTTAAGTATAAAAGATAGTTGAGGAGAGAACACTCCCACTGGATTTTAATAACATTTGACTCAGATTTGTTTAGAACAAAATGTTGACATAAAAAAGTTGTTTCAAATAAACATTAATTTAAAATAAAATAGAGTGAACAATACCTATTATTTCAACAGCTTTGTAGTCCAAAGTGTGAGAAGCAGTGGAAAGATCAAGCCTTTTCAAATTGCCAGCACACTTTTTCAACAAAGATAATAAGATTCTATTTGTGAGAGCTGCAATAGAAAAAAAAAGTAAAAAACCTTAAACAGAGAAGATTCCCTCTTTCTAAAAAAATATTGCAAAAAACAGTTATGTGCAAGAAAATTGCACGCTTGATATATATATATAAGCATTGGACTGAAAGGTTACAGTGCCAAGAATGGTTCTTATATTGAAATTATATTATGAAATTACAAGATCTTTTAGTATATTTTTGATAATGATGCTATTTGATGACTGTTTTTGATCAAACTTAAAAACTTAGTTTTTGTTTGTATGAAACATCATTTGTGTCTGTTTCAATAGTGGCCTTTACAAATCAAGCTCACAATGGCTATAATACCTAAATGAAAATTGGATAGATTTTTAATTTAGGAGAAGAAAATTTTCACTCTGAACTATCTCTCATATTGATTTCTTACCTTGCAGGCTGATATCAATTTATACAAATGAAATTATAAAGAAAAAAGAGCAACGCAACCCATCTATTTTCAGAGTCAACTTATCCACTTTGGTGCCGTAGTTAAAACTAGTATCCTGCTTTACAATTATAGATTAGGAGACATTCTCATATGATATGAATGAAAGTCAGATAATTTATCAGAAAGAAAGTCAGCCAGAATTATCATTCTGTTATATGGCATCTTACCTATATTGATTTTCCATATGTTATACTTTTAGCAGGAATAAGTATGTGTCAAAGTAGAACCAAATTTTGTCCTTCAAGCACTCCACATAAAATAACCTTTTCAGATGGTTTGTAACTTGCTTTTATGGAGCATAAATAAACATGGAATTTAGCCCACAAATATAAAAAATTTACACTGCATGATGGTCCAAACATGACAATAATTACAACATACCTTTTACTAATATGAAAATATCAATAATTTGGGTTACATGGGCAGAAATGAATGATAAAACTAAATAGCAGAAAGTTATATTTGCAGTTCCTTCTAAAAAATACAATTGCTTACAGCTTATGAGAAAAACTTCTAAGATGTTAAAAATGATTCCCAATTACAATTATGATAAGCTGAATATTCATAAATGGCAATGAGTAAAGAAATGACACTATATGATCCAATAAAAATTTTTAAGCTTGAAACTTTTTTCCATCCCATTTTGAAGATAAACCAGTTGCTTTTAATCATTCTTAAGAATCACATTAAATGTGATTAAGAAATAAGTTGCTGCCATATAAAAGTCTGAGAATCTGAAACCAAATAGTCTAAGCCGCATAATGACTAATGACTTTTCTAACATAAAAGAATTTTTATGGTAGAAAAAATAAGATTCAGTTACTACAAAAAGCAATGCAAATCAAAAAGACACACAATACAGATATACTGGGATAGTTATTAAAATGTAAATTAAACTTACGCTTTCCCTCCCAGATGCAGAAAACATTTTGAAGATTTAAACTGGTTTGGCAACGCCATAACTCTAAGGCCAACTTCCTCCATTTCCGACAAACTAAAACAGAAACATTGCAAGAGAAAGTATTCAAAAGTAGTATCTAAAAAATCAGATGGAAATTGAAACAAAATTTAAAATCACCCTTTATCATACTTACCAAATTCAAGCCTAACTCTGTCTCTTATACCCAAATAAGAAAATATCAATAACAACATATCATCTGTCATCTCATTGATGTTTTGCAAACTGCTGCTTTTAGATATACTTAAAGAAGCAGCACTATCAGGTTCCTCTTCACAAGTTGGGGTTAAATCAGGATCATCATTCTAAAGGAAGTATTTCATTGATCATAAATTAAAAATGAAACTGAGTGCAAGGAATATATTATCATTTCCTTTAATCTACAGGAGATTAGATATTTAAGAAATTATTTGATTACTAATTAAATACAAACTTCAGCCTAAAATATTATAAGCTTGGTTAAAAAACAAGAGAAATAATCATATCTCTCCAATCCCCTCCCCTCAGTAAAAATATCCTTACTGGAAAAACACTACTATCTTCAACACACAATATTTAGTAAAATAGTCTAAATATTGCAAACTCAGTTATTATTAGTCTAAAATATTATAAAATTGGTTTACAACAAAAAAAAATATTATTTATTGGAAAACACCGCTACTGAAAAATACACATAAAATTTGTACAAAACAGAATTTAACAATTATACTTTGTTAGTTTATATTAATTTAAAAAAGGAAGTAAAACACCAATTTAGAGCACTACTCAAATATACAGACTAAAGTTCATTTACTTTACATTTCCAAATATAATTCCCCCCCCCCAGAATGTAATTAAATAATGAATACAAAATATCCTTTCACAGAAAACAGTGGCATAGTGACAGGGGAACAAATCGGGTATGTTGTCCCTTGCAGCTATTTGAGGGAGGCAGAGCAAGTTTATTTCATTTTTAAAAGCCAGATATGATAAGTTAGAAGGAGAAAAATTATTACTACTATGCCACTGATGTAAATTAATATTAATTTCTGAAAAAAACAACTTGAAATTTCATTTAATTCATTACATTCTAATCAATTAACTACAATACAGAATAATTAAACTAAATTTGTGCTCTATAATAGATGTTTGTAATTAGCATTCACATTTTCATCTACTTATAAATACAAAACAGTTGCAGATAGGCTGATAGTAGCAATTAAATACATCTTTTCAGATCTCTTCATTCGTTTTATTCCAAAAAAAAGGAAGTGTAAAAACTTCATTTATAATACTACTTTAGTTCTGTAGTCCATACAGTGTATTTTTGGGGAATTCTGGAAATTGATGGCTTTTGTAAGCAATATGCTTTACAATGGAACAATGTCAGAAAATAAATAACAGATGAAGAAACATCTCACCTGTTGAAACAAAATTTCTCTTACATCCCTTTTAAATTTTTCTGATTTCTTTTCTTCAGCAGGAAAAACTCGAAGAAATCTGAATAAAAAAAATAATAAACATTCTTAGTGATTGTATTTTGCAATATATACTTTTGCAGATTATATTTACCAATGCGGCGAAACAAAATCAAATCAAAAGATAATGATAATACAAATAATTCCCATCTAAAACAGTTGTTGAATTCCTAAAATATGTCATGTAAAGTGAATTTGTGTGATACAAAACAAGGAATTAGTACAAAGGTTTGATTAGATTCCTAAAATTTTCTATAATGTAATATTATATTTTTATAATTATGAAAAATATCTTAGTAAAAGCAATCTCCAATAACAATAAGAGCTATAAATATGTATGAAATAAAGCTTTGTCATCACTTCTAAGTACCAGTAATTAATGTTCTCCATTCTGCCCTTTTTATAAAATAAATAAAATTGGTATTTTAGATCAAATGCTTTTTTTTTCATTCAGAGAATCTTATTAATCTCATTACATGGCAGTAAATACTTATGAAATTTCTTTTTTAAAATTTGTGCTGTTTTCAGTGGAAGGATCTTAATTTATCAAATATAACCTTCACTGTTTGATCAAACCTGGGCCTTTTTTTAACATTTATTGGAGTGACCAACTTTCTAATATTAAACAGACATTTTGTTTTTACAAGCTGTTATTAGGTTTCATATTGATTGGTGATTTCATATTGAAGGAGATATATTTCCATAATGAAAGTGATTATTACTTTGCAAATTATTTGGGAATTTCCCCAGTTCTCAACCTGTGCTAAACTGAAATCCTATTTTGTGGTATCAGATTGTACAAATGCTTTTTTCCAATTACTGAACTGTGTTAAAATAGTACCATGTTATTCAGGGAATACCTGCATAGAGAATAACATAAGCAACAAAATAATTACCTATCGTACATTTCCAGTTCTTCTAGCGGTGCATTTTTTGCTTTTTCAGCCTCTTGTGCGTTTGAAAATATAACAAAACCATATCTAATAATAAAAAAAAATGGAAATATTGTAAAAAATGAACATTTAATTCCAGTGAACAATTCACATTAAAAAATAAAATATTAATCTTTTGTTTAGCAAATCTAAATGCAAAGAGTTAATTCATTTAGAAAAATTTCACAAATTACCCTCTTGATCTTCGTTTGATATGATCTTGAACAATTAAACAGTCTGTCACTTTTCCAAATTTTGAAAAAAAGTCCTTTAACTCCTTTTTTGTAACCTGAAAGAGAAAAGGAAAGAGATTAATATACTTGATAATAACTGCATTAATTAACATAACTTAATATACTTAGAAAAAATCAGACGCAATACAGGACAAAAAGTAAAATCCAATATTTCTTCCGGATTTTTTATTCACGATTTGTTACTAAATTTCCGGAAGAGACAGACCCAATTCATATACTAAGGTTCAAATGTAGTGTTGGCATGTGCTACTTAGTATTTCTTCTCTCTAACCTTAGAAGAAAAATAAACTAGCGTAGTTAGATCAACGTCTTATTTATCTCTGACTTTGCCATGAGGCGGCAGGTAGAATTTTATTCTTCCATGCAAGATGCTAAAAAGGTGCAGCTCTGCGCGCACACTATTCATCCAAGTATATATAGGAGTGCCTTCTTCATTTCCGTCAGTCCAGACCAAGAGGAGTGAGTGCAAGCAGCATAAGCCAATCCACATCGGTGATATATGAGCCTCTGTGGTAGTACAGATGATAGCCGTCTTGGCTGAACAGAGTTGGAGCCTTTCAACTGATTTTCTTCATCTGAAGTTGCACGCGGCTTGTTGATCATGAGCTACTCAGATCTAAATGTACCGATGGTCCTTTTTGGCTCCTCACTGAATGAGTTCCTCTTCTCGCCCAAGTATACTTATGTGTACGGTAACTTTCTTGATACGAGATGTGTCTATCAGCAGATCCATTTTGATTTAAATGTTTTTTAAAGTTCTAACCGACAATTTCATGTTTGCACTGTGAAATAAATGTTTGTTTATAAATCTCTTGCCTGGAATATCATTTTGCAACTTTACTGATCTGAGTCAGTGGTGAAGTGGGGTATTTTTGAGGCATCCTCTATTAAGTAACATACCTTCCAATAATTATTTTAGTAATAGCTTTATTATGCAAAATGATTGTACAATAAAATTAATATCATAACGTTCCATTTCATTCGTCAGTTAGCCATGGTATTTTAATAGCAATCGCATAAAACTGCTAACCTATGCATATACTCATACTTGCTGAAATTTTCAGAAAATTTCTTCTCCCTTTGAAGATTTTAGAATGGAGAATAGTATCCAACTAATCTAGAAAGTGATAATAAAGCAATATTTTCCAATCTTGTCTACTGACATGGACTGCATGCATTTACGGAATGGTAGCCAAAGGATTCTATATAAAAGCCTCAAACAGAAAGGCACAATAACAAGGAGCTGCTAAGCAAGGGAGAAATGCAAAGTTTCCCAAATCAGCTTCTGAAACACACAATCTTGTTTGCTAATATCTAGATTTTATTAGTTTTGTTATAGTTTGTAAATACATGTTCCTTTCAGCAATGTTCAGAAAAAATATGGGTACATTTTCATTAAAATTGTAAGAGCAAACCAAGATTTCACCGAAATCTCTGCTAAATTCAATTAATGTTTCACCTTTTTAAAAAGTAAAATTGTTCAAATTGTTAATTCAAAATTGTTGAGCAAACATACTTCCGAGTCCCTGACTCAACAGAAAGCAGTTTAAATCAAGATATAAAACTGCTTTCACAAAATTGAAAAAAGACATTTATTTACAAATGCAATTTTCATGAATTGGAACTGAAACTTGAATAGAAAATGCCAGGTTCACAACTCTTAAAACAAAAATGTAAGCGTACAGCAATGCATGCTTCACCAGTGTTGTCAATTGTGTGAACCCAACATCCTCCCACCTGTTGATTATGTATCATAATCAACATACATAACAATAAATATAAATTTAAAAAAAATACAATTCTCGCATAATCTCTCAGGAACTTTTATCTCTCTTCCTGATCTCGAAACTTTTTTTTTACATTCTGAAAAGTCTCATTGTCATATGAATCTATACTCACAGTATGATTTACTTTCATTGGCAGTAGAAAGTCACTAGCAGATGAAATCTCTAAAGGATACACACGTTGATTTGGACAGAGTAATTTCGAATGCGACGTTTGTATTTTAACAAGTCGAACAATCCCGTCCTTCCCAGGAATAATATCTGTTACTCGTCCCAGTGGCCAGTTGATTCTTTTGCAATTGTCAGTGCCAACTAACATAATATCTCCAACTGCAAGTTAACGAATATCTCTACATTTTGGTCTTTGTATGAGAAGTCCCAGATAATCGTTTCTAAATCTGTTCCGCAAGTCCTTTTGTAAATTTTGCCAGTATTTTATTCTTCGATTTAGACTTTTATGGTCTATAGCATCTATATCCGATTCCTCCATTCTTTGATATCTTGTAGGAATGATGGAGATATTGGCACTAGATGTTTGCTTTCAGACATGTAAGTAAGGGGTCGGGAATTTATCAACACTTCACAATCACACAGAATTGTTAACATTTCTTCAAAAAGTAGCTGAGCTTGGCCCAAGACCCTCTTTAAGAGGTCCTTCATTATTTGAATTAGTCTCTCCCACCAACCTCTCCACGATGCAGTTGTTGGCCAGTTAAATTTCCAATCGATGGCGTTAACAGTACCAACAAAATTGGTTCTGTTGTCGCAATAAATAGTTGAGCATCTTCCGCGTTTTGCGACAAACCTACGAAAACCTATCAAAAATGCTTCAGTAGATAAACTGGTGATAAGTTCTAGATGCACAACTCGGTAAACAGCGCAGGTGAAGAGTAGCACCCTAGCTTTCTGATTGACTTTGAGGAATAACAGTCCAGCTGCATCTACTCCTGTGATTTGGAAAACAGCAGAATCTCGAACACGATTTTCAGGTAATGAACCAGAATCAACTTCTAGCCTCTTTGAAGAGAATCTTTTGCAAATTGCACACTTTGATATGACCTTGCGTATTATTTTTCTCCCATTCAAAATCCAAAAATTTTCCCTTAAAATATTCTGAAAAATTTGAAGCCCACAATGTAAATTCTTCTTATGACAATACTCTATGAGCTTCAGTACGACTTCGTAATTTGAGGGTAGAAGCACTGGCTTTCGGAAGTCTTCTTTGTCTTTTCTATTAACGATTTGTGTCTTTACATGCAAGATTTTATCCTCACCTACAAAAAAGCCAAACCCTTTAATTTTTTGTCATCTTCTCCTTCAAAAGATTCCTGTTGAATCATCAACATTAATTTCAACATGGCTTTTTGAAATTCAGAAGAAGTGAGTTCTCCTCGCGTTCTTTCTTCTTTTGAGCAGACTATTTTTAAATCGTAACATCCAACCTACTAAACATACTATTTGTTCGTATTTGGAGAAGAACGAATAGATTCTATTACACTGGATAATATTTTCAGTGTTAGCCAACGATTTTAACTTTTCCTTTTCTATCTCGTCTTCACTCAAGATATTCCGATTATCTTAAAAGTTGAGAGGTTCTGTTAACCATTGTGGCCCTTCCCGTCATCTAAGTGACATAACTTGTGCTGCTGTACAGCCTCTAGATGGCAAGTCTCCAGGATTTAGTTCGCTAACTACATGATTCCATGCTAAAGGAGAAGTCAGTTTTCGGATCTCCTACTCGATTTTGGACAAATACTGACCGATTTTCCTCTCTAGATACCCATGCAAGTACAGTAGCTGAATCGCTCCAGTAGTAGCATTTTATTTCTTTCCAATTCAATTTTTCAATAACTGAATTTGTTAGTCTTGCTCCTACAAAGGCAGCTAAAAGTTCCATATGTGGTATTTTACCACCTCTTAAGGGGAGCTACCCTAGATTTAGCAGCAAGCAGGGACAGTTTAACCGAAACTTCTTCTTCTATTCTCAAAAATACCACAGCAGCATAAGCCTCTTTGCTTGCGTCACAAAAAGCATGAATTGCGCAGTGCTTCAAATTTTCTGCTGTAACATTTATCCCTCTGGAAATATGAATTTCTTCGTGGATCTTTAGATCTTGAAACCACTGTATGAATTCCTTCCTAAGATTGCCCATAATTCCGTTATCCCATCCTATGGACATTTTCCATGCCTTTTGCAACATTAACTTCGCACAAAGCATAACTGGGATGGTGAACCTAACCGGAACAAAAACTTTATAAGCTGCTGACAGCATTATTCTCTTCATTATCTTCTCAAGGCTTGATTCATTCATCCAGCTCATATTAACTCTCAGAGAATGCAATTGGTGATTCCATTTCATCCCTAAAACAGAAGTTTCCAAACCATGTTCAGTTTTGAATCCTGTGCTTTCCCAGTCTCTGAGTTCAAAACCACCTTGCAACATCCATTGAGTGGATTTAGAAATAAAATTGTTTAAATCCTTGCAACTGTCCAAACTAGCTACAGCATTATCAACGTAGAAGCATTGTTTTAGTATCTTCTAAAATTCACAGTCAAAACCTTTGCTAGCTTCAATACAGTATTCTATAATTGAAGCAAGTAGAAAAGGATTGGTCTTAACTCCAAAAATAACTCTTGTATGATGAAACATTTTTAGTTTCTTTTCTTCTAAATTCTTCCACCAAAGAAAACGCAGATAGTCTCTGTCCTCTTTAGAAACACTTATTTGTAAAAATGCCTTTCTAATATCTGCAGCGACGGCAAATTTTTTCACTCTGAATCACACTAAAATATTGGAAATCAGTTCAATAAGATTTGACCCACACTGTAAACACTGGTTTAAAGTGGGGTGGCCTTGAAACTTGGCTGATATGTCAAATACAGGTCGAATGGGAGCTGTCATGCTACTTTCTTTTATTAAAGGTCAATGAGGTAAGTAATTCCCATACAAAGTTCCTTCATTTGGAGGAACTTCTTCAATGATTCCTTCATCAAGCCATTCCTGAAAAACATTTTCATATTTGCCATACAAGTTGCGAGACAAGAGCTTTTCAGTGGTTACTTCAAGCCTTTTCTTGGAGAGGTTGAAGTCATCAGGTAATGGAGAACTATCATCAGCCCATGACAAACAAACTTCATAATGGTTGTCTTGATTGACTTTCACTGTTTCTTTGAAGTGTTCTTTAGTTTTTAGGTCTATCTCATGTTCTGACATTTTCTCCATGGGATCTTTGATTCCAATAATGTTACAGTTATAGCTACGTTAACTCTTTCAGTATTTACTTGTGGAACTTTTCCCATTAGTGTCCATCCAAGATGGGTTTCGACTGCAACTAAACCTGAGGACAATGGTTTTCTTCTGCCTGTCAGAAGCCTACCCATAATATCTGCTCCAATGAGGACTTGTATAGATTTACTAGAGACGTTGGCATCAGTTAAGGTAACACCCAAAACTCTTTCAACTATTCAACCAAGGGCCTTCACTCACAGGTAGTACATTTTCACATATAACAGCTTGATCCAAAGCTTCAAAATTAGAGGTGAAGTTCCCATTTAGTTACTTCAACTTTATTCTATAGCAGTTATGCTTACATTCCTTAGTAGAAACACTGCCAAACAAGGAATGTTTTATAGTCTCTTGTTGACTAATGGGATATTTCATCTCTTCTGCAACATTCTTTAAAATGTATGACTTTTGTGAGCCAGTATCACACAAACTGTTTTCTCTTTATCACCGGAAAGAAGTTTGACCTTACAGGTTTGAAGAAATACTTTTGGATTTGGATTTACATTTGACAAGTTCACATAGTTTCCTGAAGGATTTTCTTCCTCTTCCTTTTCCTGGTTTGTATTCTTGAAAGCCTGAAGTTGATCACACATGAAAGTTACATGTTTCTTGTCACAAATCCAACATTTTAAAAACAATTCAACATTTTCTAATGGAATGACCAGGAAGAAGGCATGCAAAACAACATTTCTTGCCCCTGATTATCTTCTGTTTTTTCTCCAGTGTTAAGTTTCTTAGCATTAAAATAATCAGAACTGGCATGCTTGCCGTCACAAAATATGCATTTTGGTTTCTTTACTTCAGCTGCTCTGGTGGATGAAAGTAACATGGATGCAGTTGGAATTTTGCCCCTTTGAGTTTCTATGTTATATTTCTTTTTCCTGGGCATCTTAACATCTTCTCCTTTTGTAACACCAAAACCAGACATAGCCAATGATATTCTTTTCTCTCCTTCTACTTTGCCCTTGAGGAATAACATCAAATTCTCCAACAGTTCCTTAGCATCATTTGCAGAACTTCTATTCTAAGCTTTTAGAAATTCCTCGTCAAAACATGATTCGACCATAGGATAGAGAATAGATGCGCATTTATCGGTTGTAACTCCCAGAGTTTCAAGAGCTCGTAAATAAGATTCTAGTTTAATCTAAAGGAATGTTGGTGATAATTTTTGGTTAGACTGCACAGAAATTAGTAATTTCAATAACTCTAAAACTAACTTCTGCCAAAAGGTCTTCTCTTCCAAAACGAGCCTTTAAACCAGGGTTCCCACTCTTTTTTCAAAACAAAAATTAAGGACTTTTTTTGAAAAAATTAAGGACCTTAAAAATATTGTATTAATTATTTATCAAATATACATATACACAGTTACTGTATGTAAAAAAAGCCAATTCTTATCTTTCTAAAAAAAAACACACGATTTCACCATATTGCAAGAAGTACGGATATGATTGTATTTATTATAGTGCTGTTTAATTTTTAGTATAATTATGTATCTTAAAAAATGCTACTTCTCCTTAAAAATCCATAATTACGTAAAAGTTAATTAATCATTTTCCTCAATTACATATCAAAGTATTCATAGAAGTCAGGTGGAAACAAAAATTTTCGCTTCATCAACAATGTATGTAAATGAATATTATTTGCGAATGTAAACTCTATCAACATGCAAAGAATACACATTACGAAAGAAATTCAAATCACATTAATTTATTCAACTTAGAATTAACAGTTGAAAATACTGACACAAAAAATATTAACAGGTAATAACAAGGATTAAAAATACTAATAAATAAGAACTGAAGCTTTTTTTTTTTAATTTTTTCCAAGACAGACACCAATAAAAAAAATGCTGTGTTCCTATGTCAGGTGCTATATGATACGATTAAATTAAGCACAATTAATAAACAAATTTACCCTGAAACATAAACTACACAATACAATAAACCTCTGTCTCTAGCAGCACGTCCCATGTCCAATCAACCGGTACGGGTGCCGTACAGGCATCAGGCACGGGGACGTGGGGCGGCGTTCTGTCTCTAGCAGCAGCTAAAAGTTACCAATACGTAAGAAAACTTTCAACATCAGCAGAAACTTCACTGAATACATTTTACCATGGGGGAAAACAAGACTGAACAAACCAAAATCAAGTATTCAAGAAATAACTCTAATCAACACTAGAAATCTTCAAGAACAACCGGGCTTAACACAACTGTCTTAAATACTTACCAAGAGCTCCAAATTTCACAGCAGTATCACAAAACTATTTAAAAATATGATTTTGCCATATTTTGCATTTTTCAGTTGTTTCATTATTTTAAAAATTTATTATAAAGAAAATATATGTATACAATATTTATAACTATCTCAACTGAACTTGATCAACCAAACTAAAACTAAGTTTGCCATGAAGTAAATTGATGGCTTTCAGAACAATATTAACTCATTTTTAAAAGTAGAATGTTTTTCAACATAATTGCAGTAATTTTTTGAGCAACCAGAATAAATTTTGTCCAGATAGGGTTACACACACATATTGAAATATCATACACATTTATTTAATTCCTCACGTTTTTTAGAAATATTTTCCTCTATGGATTTAAGCTCAAAACTTTTTTCTGTTACTTCTTTTCTTAGGGCATTTGATTTGAAAAAAAGAGTGAAATGTCTTTTTTCTTCTCCCCTTCATCAGCAAGAGCATCAGAAGATTGATGCGTTTTTTTCACATCCTCTTCCAAGCATTTTCTTTTAGCTTGGAGGAAATCAATTTCCTCAACCAATAGTTTTCTTTTATTATTTGATTGTTCTTCCATCTTTTCCCTCTTCTGACATTCAAGATAATCTAAATATTGTTGTCGTGCACATCAAACTGAAATTCTCATTTCCTTGATGATGGGGTACATCAAGTACATCCCCAGCCTCCTTAATTGCTTCAATAATCATTCTTTGAGCAATGTAGCTGTTTTCTTTTAAATTTTCTACCTCTAAAACTTTCTTTAAGGAAAATCCTCTTTCCACAGTGGCCTGGCCATGGGATAAAATTAGTATCATTTTGACAATGTCCCACAGTTTTCTATACTTTTCTTTGTCAACAGAAAAATATTGATACAAAAATGTATCCAACCTTTGCTCTTTATGATCCAAGGTTTTGAAATCTGAAAAGGAACAACTTACTACTTTGTCCAAAAATTCCTTGAACTGAAGTAAAATTTCATCTCCATCCTTAGAAGGTATCAGACTCTTATCAACTAAATATGATAAAATATTTTTATATGATTTCAGACATCTCATGGGATGAAATACCATTTTGTTTGGGTCAAAGCAAGAGACATTTCTAACAATAGAGTATGAAATGGGACACTTTTCCCATTAATGTTTGCAACATCCTTAAAATAAACCATTGACAGTCCCTTTTCAAGTCTAACACATCTTTGTCTGATGCCTCTTTTTTTGCTCGCTTTTTCTTCAGTAATTCATCGCCAATAAAGCCGATGGATACTTTATCAGCACAGTTAAAATTTGCTACATCTGCGAAATAGAAGCTGCAAAGTGAGGATATGGAATCTATGCTTTTACACTTGTCATGTTTCAAAACTTGAAAATGTTCCAACATGTTTTTTACCACAGTAAATAAATCACCAGCTAAAAATGGCACTAGGGGTTTGTAGTTTTGATACAAGACTAAAAATGGCTGAAGCATTTTAGCCATTGATAGAAAGAAGTTAAGTTTTACAGTGATTAATTTGTCTTTAGCTGCTTGAGCAATAATGCAATACGACTGGCAGGTTACCTTAAGCAGAGCCCCAAAGTCAACTTTCGAGACATAGTTACAAATGTCTGTCAAGATTTCTATAGCTCTTTCGGCACATGGCACATTCTAGAGCCATCGATGGCAGCAGAATTTCAAGGGGAATTTCTCACTAGAACTTAGCTTCATCAGGTCTTCTCTTCAGAATGGAGCATCTTTAAAAAGCCAGTACAAAGAAGACAGTATGCTGTTGATGTTCCAATTGGTGGCCTTTTCTCCATGCTTGAAAGAGTTATTCAGGATATGTAGCCCACAGCTCCCTATGCATAGTAACTGGAAGTTATGCTGATTTTTTAGATCATTTTGCAACAGTTTGTAGAATTTCCAATTAACAAACAGTCCATCCATCGAAACTTGAAGTAATTTAGAGAGCTTTAATTTCTGTACAGCACTATAAAAGGCAGCCAAAATCTTATCAGCTTCAGAATGTCCCAGAAAAACTTATGTCAAATACCGCATTTTCACTTCTTGATCCCCATCACGCCAATATCTCACGCCTCGATGCAGGCGCTTCGCATTGTAGGCGAAAGGAAGACTAAATTGTTTGAATCAACTAGTGATAGCAGAAATTAAGGACCTTGAACCAAAATTAAGTACTTTTAAGGGCCCTTAATTTTCAAAATAAAAATTAAGAAGTTTTTAAGGACAGTGGGAACCCTGTAAACTGTCAACAGCTTTCCATAATTTTCTCCTGTTGTTGGGAAACTTTCCACTACTTCTTTTGCTCTTGAACCGACGACAGAAGCTTGCACCAAACATTGGAATTTGTTTTCAGGAGCAATACAATCATCTTTTTCAATATGCACAAATTGGCTCCAAAAAGGTAACCAGTCTTTTAAATCACGCCAAACAGTTGGAATTGTAGCTTAGGAAAAGTGAATTTTTGCTTAGCATTGCTAGTTTCAGGAATTTGTTGATAAATCACACCTTGGTTTTAATGTTGTGTTTGCATTCTCACCAATTCCAATTCACAATTAATTTTCAAATTCTTGCTGTTGCTTTATCTTTTCCAACTCAAATTCTTGTTATTGTTTTTTATTCATTTTCTCAAGCTCTTTTTCTTTATTCAGTTTTTCAAGCTCAAACTGTGTTTCTTCTTGCAACTTTCTGTCCATTATAGCATTCTCCAAAATTCTTTTAACAAAATCTGGATCACCATTGTACTCATCGCTGTTTAAAATTATCTTTTATATCGCAGCTTATTGCTGTTGGTGGAACATTTTCACCAATTTCTTTGGCCACAAGAATCAAATCTTCTTTCTTGCAAGACTTTACTGATAAAACATATTGAAAATGCAAGATTTCAAAAAGTCCTGTCGCGGACGCCAAATGTTAGAGCAAACCAAGATTTCACCAAAATCTCTGCTAAAATTTAATTAATGTTCCACCTTTTAAAAAATAAAATTATTCAAATTTTTAATTTAAAACTGTTAAGCAAACATACTTCTGAATCCCTGACTCAACAGAAAGCAGTTTAAAACAAAATATAACACTGCTTTCACAAAATTGAAAAAAAAAAAAACACGATTATTTACAAACGCATTATCCATGAATTTTACATCGGAACTGAAACTTGAATAGAAATGCCAGGTTCACAACTCTTAAAACAAAAATATAAATACAGAAATGCATGCTTTGCCAGTGCTTTCAATTGTGTGAACCCAACAATAATCAAACAACATGGAGCCTTTTTTGTCTTGACTATTTTCCTGTCTCCTTTGAAATCTGAAATATAGAATTTCTACGATCTGGCTGCACTGGTCTCCGTAATGGAGAATTATAACAGAGCTTGCAATGCCTTCGCCAAATTATATCTGGCATTTTTTTAAAACTTAAACTAAGAAACATTCAACAGCTTTTTTAGCCATGAGGGTGGGAATCCAGTAGGGATGTAACAAATAGTTATTTGGCCGAATACCAAATTTTTTTCAAATTGTAATGAAAAAAATTTAATACTAAATAAAACTGAGTTTTCGTTCTTTGTATCTTTAAAAAAATATTAATACTTTTATGTATATTTGTTATATTTTAAATACCTTAATTCCAATAATAAAAAATGAGAAACCCTCTTCATTTTGCAATTGCTTTAAAGAAATAAGAGTCATCATTGCAGAACATGACAATGACAAACACAGAAGAAAATTGAATGGATAAATCAAAATTATTAGAAGTAAATTCCTATTTTGATAAAGAACTTCTGATACGTAGGATGGAGTGTTCACTTAATATGTGGGGGGGAAAATGTAGAAAAATTTCCAAAATTTAGCAAGAAAATATCTTTCAGCATCTGCAAGCATTATATAGTGACCATTTATTTTCTGAAGCTGGTAGTATATATGAAATCATATGACCAATATTTGACAAAAGGCCTGAATAGACCCAATATTGAATATTCGTTACATCCCTAGTTGGTATTATATGTGTATGAAACAAAAAGCAACAGACTTCCTCCAGAAAAAGTATTTTTCTTACATCATAATTTCAGGTTTTGCAATGATAAATTATATGTAACTTTATTAAATACACTTATGTATTATTCAACTTAAAACTGGGTAAATGTTAGATCTTTTGATAATAAATCTATTGAAATGTAATTCTGCAATATTTTTTTCTTAAATGTGTATTTAAAAGCACATTTAAAAAAAATTATTATCCTGAATATATTCGGCAAAAGGGCCGAATAGGCTGAATACCGAATAGTTGCGGAGTATTTGTTACATCCCTAGAATCTAGTAGCTTAGCTAGCATACTGAAAGTAAGAAATTCACCTTTTTTTTTTGAGTAACACAAATGACGCAAGATAAATCGGGCACACAATGCCTGCAGCATCTCAAAAAGGCACGTGACAGAATTTTTTAACTTCAAAAACATTCTATGGCTTCTCTAGCACGAGAAACCTAATAGCTTTGTTAATGCATTGAAAGTAAGGATCCTATACGCAAGCCTAGTATAGCACCAAAGGCAAGTGGAAAGAACGAGCCAAAATGTGCCAATTTGGTGTTGAAAATGGGTGATATGATTATAACTGAGAAGTACCAAAACATGAATAATTCACTGACCATACAGGGCATAAGGAAATATGAAAAGAGTAGCGTACATAAAATCATTTATATAAGGTTTTTAAAAATAAGGCATGCAACAAAGCAATGATTCATTATGAATTCACTAAACAGCCTGAATGTGAAAGTGTATCTAAAATTTATCATTTTACATGCTATTTACAATGTAGTAATTAAGTAAACATCTCCAAATACTATCACAGTGATAAATGCTTTTTTTCTTTATATAATAATTACTAATCTTCACAAAAAACAATACAAAAAGATAATCAAGAAATCTAATAAAACATTAAAGCTTGCCTCAATGCAAGTGTTAAATTAGCTCATTTATCCAGTTAAACTATGATGTGAAACTAATTCAACAACTGAACTTTTCCATAAACTATTTCTATCATGATTTAAAAAACGCTACTTCCACACACTAGAAAACATAAATTCAAAGCAAAATGAAGCTAAGTAATAGAATACTAAACATAATTTTTCATTGTTTGCAATATCATTTATAGTGATACCTATCCTTACCCTTTCTGGAATACCTCCCACAAAAAGTCTCCTCTTAAGGTTATTGGCAGGTGAATCTTTCTCTTGTTCCAGCCTCTCCAAACGACTTTGAAGGCTGGGTCTTGCAGGCGAAAAAGCCCGTGGGGCTTCTTCATCAATTTCGTCATCATCAGGGGAGGACAGCTGAAGCCCAGAGTTCAAAACATTGAATCCAATATCTGGTTCTGACACCCTGGACTCAAACAGCCTGCACTTCCTTGGTGACGGTGTACGGCAGAGCCTTTCTCGCAGGGCTTGCTCAGAAAACCGTCCATTTTCTCGAATAGGTGTGGAGACCGGCGTGGCTGGGAGACTCGAACGATAGAATGCGCCTGGTGGATTGCCTGGAAGACAGACTGCATTGAACCCCATAAAGGATTCTGTGTGCAACTTGTAGAGGTAGCTGAACCGGAAACCCAACATGATGCAACCTTCTCTCTATTTACTGGTCATGGTGTCTATGATCAAGGAGGAAAAAAAAAAACTTTCAGCACAATGGTTCATAAATGTGTAATATAATACTTATCATGCTGACATAGTGGTTTGATATTTTAACACTCTAAAAAAAAAGAAAAATATATTTTAGTGAATACTATTGACTGAAAAAAAATAATTAAATGTTATTTAATTCCAAATAATAATCCCTGCCATTACACCATCTTTCATAAATAATAATGGTATTAATAGTTCAGTATCAATATTTTCATCCTAAATAAAAAAATTGATGGGAATATATCATGGATTAGGGGTGGGTCATACTGTATCAACTTGATAATTTGTATCAGGTATGCAAAAGTATCAGATATACGAAGATGATACAGACCAAAAGTATTAGGTACTCAGTATCAGTTCATGAATTCGATTGATACTGTTAGGTAATCGCCTCTGTCACATTCGTTTTCGCTTGGCCAATATGAAGTATCAATAAGATACAAGGTATCAGATTAATACATTGGATCAGTTCCTAGTTGGAATGGCTTCATGTTTTCGGTAGAGGTATAAATGAAGTGCAGGTGGCCTTGGTTTAAAAGTCATAGATGGCGCGCCCCCCTAGAGAAATGGATTTGTTATTATTTAAGTGCACTGGAAGGCGTAGGAGAGGATTCCCGAGCTGGGATTGGTATGTGTTGGATCGATTTGTTGTGCATTAAGTAGTTTTGTGGAAAAGATTCAATTTCATCATGGTATAAGACTGTAGGAAAATATTGATCAAGAATGATCACTGAAGTAGGTACGTACTTAGAAGAACCTTATTAAAGAACGATTAAAATAGTGGCGAGAAAAGAGGTACAATTTTCTGTATTTAAAAAAAAACTTTAAAAAAATTCGAAGTAGTTAGAAAACTTTCGTCGGATTATGACATCAGTTCCATGAGAACACATTTTTTCGGTAGGGGCACTGATCTTAGATTCTGACAAAGTGAAAAATTTAGCTTTTTTAAAATATAATTATTAAATATTTTTTTTGTCTTGTTTTTTAATTTTTTTTGTTGTACCTTTTATATTCTCAATGCTATACTTTTGTTAATATACCTACATCCCACTTTTCTTAAAAAAAAGAGAAAATTCATGTTTATTTTTTGTTTTACATTGTTTATATTTAACTCTATACTATATTATTAGACATTAGCTTTGAAGACTATTATCTCCATCTCTAACAAAATTATTCATTACCTATAGCTTTGGTTGTTAATTTTAATCTTGCTCTTTGTTTCTTAAAGCATTTTAAAAAAGTACAGGCTTTTATAAAACTTAAAAGACTGTTAGCAACAGTTTAATTGCCATTGTGTTTTTAAGTATATTTTATCGCACATTCATATACAAAAACATAAATATTTTCTGTTTAAGGATATTTCGTAAATCCTTATATTCTGAAAATTTTAATCATGTTCAACATATTTTAGTGATAATTTCGTTGCTTGAGTTACTTATTTGTTTCAGATAAAAAAATGTTTAAAGCAAATACATGTATTTATTCAGAGAAAATTCCACTAATCTTATATACTTAACTAAACATTGCAAGAAAAGGTTAAAAAATATGTTAGAAATAATTTTATTTCAGATAACGGTAAAAAGTAATATATATAAGTGGTTTTTAAAAAAACACATATAACATATGCTAATAGCGTCGCCATGGCAGAAATCTTTTATCACTGCCCGATTGCCGAGTACCCAGTTCCGTCCTGTCGGCAAGGGATCGGTTACAGGCTGCATCAGGTACAAAAGCATCAAGTAAAAGTATCGGCCTGTACCTGACATAGCAAAACCAAATATCAACCCAACTACATCATGGATCTATATGACATAGAAGAAAATAATATCAGATGGGATCTCCAACTCAATGAGTAAGCTGTTTTTCAAGTTCTTTTTCCAGAGCTCAAATTCAATATAAATATCAAAGCCTACAAATCAATCTTTCAATTTAGTTTAACTATTAAGAAAAAAAAAGAAGCAAGTCATAACAAATCTCGGGTATTTTACTCTTATTGGCATAGGCTTTGTCCTGAAATTTTCAGTGTGCACAATTTTGCTACTAACTTGCTGGGTCCTTCCCCAATTATAAATCCATTAAATGCACATGTTTCTAAACTATATGCTTTTTAAAGATGAAACAGCAACTTGAAATGCAAGTTCTTCATTTTAAATACAGTTGTTAGATTGCACCGATTATCCAAACCTGTATTGACTGGCCCTAGTTCGGATAATTCGACAGACAACTTAAGGGATGCTCCCGACTATACTAAAATGGTTAATATATATATATATTATGTACAATGGTTTTTTAAACCCTAAAAATGACAAAAATATCGAAACATTTTTTTTTTGCATTTTTCGATGGCCCATATGATTGGGAAACTTGACTCCAAATTTTGGATCAGATATCCAAATAGTTTTAAAGATTTTAAAGTTTTCTGAGTGTTGACAGTCTCAAAATTTGACAGAGTGGTTAGTTTCGTTTTCATTTTGAAGCATTTCTCCATTCTTAAAATAAATTAATTAAAAATATTTTGTAAATAAATCAATTCCTTGGGTGAAATGGTTATCATAACTTTGTTGTTCACTACCCAAATCGTTTCTGTTTGTTTATATTCTGCGTTCTTATTGAGTTCTCATTACCATCTAACTGATATTCATAAAAACGACATTTTCAAGACCAATATAATTTTTACACAGAGTTTATTTTATTTAGAAGCTTTGCAGTACAATATTATTGTTTTTCATTCATTTTTCTGGTGAGAAAATGCCACTATCGAAAAGGTATCAACTCGTTAAGAGACAAAATGTTTTGAAAAGCTGGCAGACTAATTACATAATATTTCAAATAAGAAAAAAAATATTCAATCATATTGCGTTAAAATAGTGTTTTAGTGCATTTTATAAGTTGGGAAATAACATAATAAAAAATTAGAGCTCTACAAGCATTATTAGTTTTGGTTTCATGCCTTTAAAAACTTTAAATGCATTTTTCTCAGATTTTTATTTTTGGAGATGCAAGTGTTTTCTATTCCCTAAGGCTTTTTTTCTGTTCAAGATAGAGTCTTGAAATTTTTTGTAGATACTTTCATATATATGTTCTATAAGAATCAGCATGGATTTAAGCCTGAGAGTTCTAGTTTTTTTTTTAAAGTTCAAAGTTGATATTTTTAGAATTTTCATGTTTTTTCACAAAAAATAACTATCAAAAATTAAAAAAGAGTCAGATCATCAATCCCATACTAACTTTTGTTCTCAAGAATACAAGAAATTTAATTCACTTGAAATAACTAAAAAATATTGAAAATTGAGAATTTTATAAGAGTTTAAAAAAACTTTAAAAATTTCATTTTTTTTAAATTTTAAAATAATAGCTCTTGCTAAAATGACATTTTTAAATCGAAATCTATTTATTAATATAATCCAAAAATAAAGTCAATTATTTATTTTATTATTACTGTCTCCAAAAAAAAGTTTTGAAAAAGAGTACTGTGTAGCCTTAATGCAGCAAATTAATGTTTTTATCAAATTTAGAAGTTGATAGGTAGATTTAAAAAAATATTGTGTGTGCACAATTTTCCTTCACACTTTATACAGGCTTAGGACTGGCAGCTGTTAGTGCTGGCGTGTTTAAAAATTGTTTTTTTAGTCTCTTTTTTTTACTTTTTATGATTTTAATTTTTTCCCCCTTTTTATCATTTTCTGAAACAGCAGGGATCGAAATTTAAGCAAAAAAAGCTTTCGATTGTTTTCTGCTTGAAAGAAGACATTCTTTTCAAGGCTGCCATATCACAAATTCTTAAATACGTTAGTTGAATAGGATCAGCATTCTCCTGTCGTTCGAGCCAATTCATAACTGTTTCCAAACATTCAAAGGCTTCCTTATGTGATGGACCCAGGTCATTTTCAGAGCATTCATTTTCATTTTCCTCAATTTATTTCTCATCTTAAATCTCATCATCATTTAAAATCTGATATCCAGGATAATCTGCGTTACTATTTAACCACTCATTAATTTCATTTTCTTCATAACTTAGGATTCCTCCCATCCTTTCATTGTTTTCCATTCCTCATTTTCATTACCAGATTTTGTGGATCCATTATCAGTTTTTTCATTATTTAAAATGGTTATTCCAAGACTTCTTTAATGTTGAGGATTTTACTAGATTCCAGGAATTAGCAGCCATCATCAATCTTTTAAATCAACTTTTTGGGCATATTGGGAATCAGGCTCTTCTGTTTCTTCTGATAAAAGGAGTTTTCTTAACATTTGCTTTCTATAAAGTCGTTTGAATGTCTGTATCACATTTTGATCTAAGGGTTATATTATACATGAAACATTAGGTGGCATGAACAATACCCGAAACTTTCCATTTTCACATTCAGGTTCGTCTTCACACGTATGTGAAAATCTAGAATCAATAGCACTCTACTTGTTTTCTTTAAATTTTTTTGATGCTCTTTAACTTTAGGAATGAAAGTTTTATCATACCAATCAATGAAGACTTCTGTAGTCATCCAAGCTTTTTTTTTTAGAAGTGTAAATAGCTGGCAAAGTTTTCACATTTTTGAAGGCTCAAGGATTTTTCTATCACGAACAATGCCAATCGATGGTTTCTTGTCGCATTTGCACAGACGAGAATCATTATTCTTTCTTTACTTAATTTAGTCCAAGAAACATTTTTTTCTATTCCGGATGCTAATGTTTTTCGTTGTAGAGATCTCCAAAAAAGTCCACTCTCATCTGCATTGTAAATGTATTCTTATTATTGTTCCGATTCAATAATTTCTTTCAATTTTTGTCCAAAATTCATAGCGACTACCATAGATGCAGATAATTTTTCGCCATGTAATACAATTTCTTGTATACCATGGCGTGACTTGAAATTTTGAAGCCACCCAGAAATTGCTTGAAATGTATTTTCTCCATTCAGTTTTTCATTGAAACAAAGTGCCTTCTCACACAATAAAGGTCCAGAAATTGGCTGACTAGATGAGCGTTTCTGTAAAAAAAACATGTACAAAGCTTCATCAACTTTATCGTCAACAGATCTTTTCATAGATTTTCATTCTAAGCTTCCTTGCTCACTTTCAAGTGCTATTACAAAATTCACCTGCTTCACCATTTTTAAGCCTCTTCAAAATCTTTGTTTTTTCCCCTAACGAATGAACAATCTTTTTTGCTTCCCAGACATCTTATTTTCACCTCGGTACTAAATGAAATGAACCAGACTGTAACAGATCACAAGTGCAATAATCAACTTTTCCAAGAAACCTGTGACTCAATCGAAAATTCCACTGCGAAGCGGGAGGGTAAGATAAATTGGAATTCTGTTGTCTTGACCTTGATTTCACCCCCTTTTTCCAAGCCCTTATTCTCTTGTTACTGCTCCCAATGATACACTGATTGGGGGTGGGAGTTTTCGATTTCGCGTGCTAAATCCAAAAAAAAAAAAAAAAAAACGAGAGAGAAAGGGTGTTCGGATAATCGGCACTCTACTGTACATATAAAAGATTTTTTATACAATAAAAAACAACCAAGCAAGTCTAAATGCCTTCAAAATTAATCTACATACTTTGATTGAAATAATCCTGAAGTATGAGTATGATTACACTTGATTGTTTTGATTTGAAAATAAAAAATTTTCACTCCATAAATAAAAAAATAACCCTTCTTATAAAACATTTTCTATTATATCACTTTTTTTTAAAAAGTTTTATATGAAGGCGTTTTTATAAAAAATAAAAAAAAAAGGTTGGTAGCTACAAGTTGGAACACACCGATTTCATCGCCAATCTGGTTACCTGAGGAATCGAGTGGATTAGTTCCATTGGCAACCCATCGGCTATATTGCTTACATCATGGAAAGTGTTTTGCGTGATTTGAGTTGTTTACATACTACGCGGATTTTTAAATAATTTAAGGTATTTATTAAATATTTAATTAAATAATAAAATGTATTTTAATTAGTATGATTTCAATTAGTAAATAAATGACAAATAGAATTTGGGTTTATTTAGTGATTATATATTTTTCCGATCATATAATTGAGAGATTTTTTCTTTGCCTTGTAATAAAAATCGTTTGCATGGAACTTTTGAAGTTGTACTTGTTTTGAACGCTACTAAGGGCAAATGTTCTGCTGCTCCATTAGAGTAATTAAAAGAAGCTGATTCCGTACATTCACTAAGCTAGCGAAGCTACTAGGATCCCACTTTGCTGAAAGCGAAGCTGCTGATGTTTTTTTAAGTTAAAAAATTTTGCCCGGTGCCCACTTCAGATTCCGCAGGCATCGCAGGAGCTATTTTTCCTGCTTCATTAGAACAATTAAAAGTAACGATTCTGTACATTCAATGAGTTAGGAAAGCTAGTAGTTCTGTTGAAATTCTACATTTAAAACGGGAGATAGTGCAACGACAAACCACAAACGCAATGGGTTCGAAAAAAGATTAAACGATTAACTTTTAACTGGGACTGATGCATGTTTGTTTACCATCTTGCTTTGGCGACTTGGCACTGTTTTACTAAGAGTGTGTTCCAACTTGTAGATTTCAACCAAAAAAAAATTAACTTCTTTGGATAAAATCTATTACAGTTTGTTAAATAATTTGAAAGAGATGCATGCATAGTATTGGAAAGGTATATAATAATAGAAACATATTTGAAAGTTTAAACTTGAAATGTACAACAAGTATGAATGTTGTCTACGCATTTATAACAAAAATGATAAGTGTATGATACTAATTTCTACACTGTACAAAAATTCTGTGTTATTTGGGAACAAAAAGCTAATAACTGATCAAAAATTGAAACCAATAAAGTATTTTTTTTAAAATCATTTAATGGCTAATTTTGCAGTTGTTCATATAAGCTTAATGCGAAATAAACAATTTTGAACAATGAAATAAAGGATATTTATGCGTTAATATCCATAAACTGTTCTTAAATTTTTTTCCCCAAAATACACATACATTTATAGCAGGCTCTTACTTACAGAAAACACTCAACAATAATCATGAAAAAAAGTGCAGATCAGAAAACACGAATTATCCATACACAATAAAAGCTTCCATAATAAGATTTCCAAATGAAGTAGTTGCAAAACGGAACAAAAGAATAGAAAATTCTGCTTTATCGTAAGGAAACAAATAGCAGTTCGTGGAAATTTTAATGCAGTTTAAAGTTAATAAGTTTAAACTTACGTATAAAATGAAGAGACACTTTAAGCATCTTCCACAACATTTAAGAAAATTCTCAAATCATTATTTGGATCGTTTGAGAATTTGAATCGAACATTTTTTTATGTTTATCAAATTACCAAATTTTTAATGATCATGTTTCATATAAGTATCCAACGATATATAAAAAGAATTATTTACTAATGCAGAAATTGTTTCCCTTCGGTCGGAGAAAAAAACGATAACAATTTCATCGATTTGTCAATATAATGTTTAAATGTTTATTTCCTTCTCCTTCAAAATCGGCTACATCTGGAAATAACTCTTCTGGATTTCTTTCACTAAAAATAATTTTGCTGCTAAAAATTTTGTTAAAAACTAGCAAAGAAATTATTTCTTATCCATCCTATTATTTTTGAATGGCAAATCAAATAATTTCTCCTCCAAAAGATTCGTAAAATATTTGTATTGCTCTAACGCATCAACAAAATTAATCCCATTAAGTATATTTTCAATTGAAAATTAAATAATTTCAATTTATTTAATTACCAAAATCAAGTTGGAAATGTTAAAAAACGAAGATAAACATCGACCAATCAAGTTGCAGAATTGCCGAACAGATAAATTTGAGTTGGTTCGTGTGCAAAGCAAAACGACTCGTATTTTGTTTTTAAAAAATGCCGTTCATTGTATCGTAATGTATTATTTATTCTATATTTGAAATTGGAACATGGTATGAAATCATTTGCAATGAACACTTCATGATGCCTTTTGTCTGAGTAATCGCATATTTTTAGGACATCTCTTAGAAAAATCTCCCGCCATACTGAACTCAAGCCAAACTGAATAATACAATTAAAAATGGATGACAATCTCTTGCAGAAAACTACCAGTTACTTTGATTCTGTGAATTTTAACGAACTAATTGAATTGTGGCTGGATGACGTATTCGAAAATGAGTTTACTGATGTTGAAGAGAGCAATATGTCTTTAGGTATATTATTTATAAACGATCCCAAAGAAACCCTTCTGAAAATTTGTAGTGTGTGTGAAAAATGGATTAAAAAACCTAACGATTACGATCTGGATGAAACTAACACTGGAAATGTGTCAACGAGACCGGTAGAAGTTTTATGGACTTATCTTAATGAAATGGATATTAAGGTTAAACAAATTCTTGGTATTATATATTTCCTATGTTCTAGGGCATTGAAAAACAATTCATCTGAAGAAGATAAGGAGATTGGATTGTTAAGTGCAAAGTGGTACTTTTGCTGCTTAAGAGTTCCTGGCAGTTCCGCGTATTCTGTTTATAAAGCTAACCTGTTTCGTTTATGTATTGATTGTTTCCAAATTTCACATATGGAGGATCTTTTGCCTTCAATGGTTTCTTCAATAGATTCTTTAATTCCTTTGCTAACAGTCTGTCATCTGGGCTCAGACTCTACTACAGTTGATTATGTTATTGCTAAGTTATGTGAACTCGTAAGTAGTGAACAATCCAGCACATCTTTGAATTTTGATCTAGACATCCTTTCCATGTCTGAACGGGAGCGTCGACGACGCTCTTTCTCTTTTATTCTGACCTCTCTTGCATTTCAGGGTCTTTCTGCCCTCATCAGTTCAGATCTGAATGGCGAAAAGGATTATATTTATTCAGTCATATTGTCAAATCTTAATCGTCATATTTTGTGTTCGAAGGTAAAGAAATCAAATATTCCTTCCAAATTCATGTGTATCAAAGATAATTGTGTTTCCTACATATGCTACAATTTGAAGAAAGATTCTGAAGTGTGCTCCAGATTGACACTGACATCTTTAAAGCGTTTATGCCTTTCTGTCAGTGATAAAGCTGAATTCAGGGCTGCTGTATCAAGTGCAATTGTTACTATGTTATATAACCTGCATGTTCAAGATTTCGTTGAATTCATTCAGTGGCTTTTGCTTCTTGTTGATGCTGCTGAAGGAAATAATCGTGTATTTGCATTGGAAGTCATGGGACTTTTACTGGGTGAAGTTCCGCAGGTAGACAAAGAAGGCTTACCAGAGACCCTGGAAATATATTTAACTCCTATTCCCATTATTTTTGCAGTTCTTACAAGGTGCGATGATGTTTCGCCTGCTGTACGCACGAAAGCTCTCGGTGTTTTGTCACAGCACATGGAACATATGTTGAAAGCTCTCATGGATATGGATTTTTCTAACTTTCCCGAGGAAGAGTTTGATGAAGGAATTGAAACTTTGGATATAAATGGGGAAAATAGAAGTTTTTGGTACAATTTCATGTCGCTTAAAGACATAGTGGATGAAATGAGTAATATATTGCATAGGCGAGTGGAAGATAATAATGGTATGTCAAGAAAAGCAGCTCTTCAAGCCTTGGAAAATATTGTTTCATTTGATGTTGCATATTTGACAAATGAAAATCTAAAAGTAAGAAAATGCATTTTTTTAAATTTTTTATTTACAATAATGAAATCCTTGACTGTATATGGCTAACACATAACTATGATAAATTTTAAAGATTTTGAAACATATGTCATTCCTTGATCATAAAATATTATGCTGTGAATCAGGTAGTTCTTTGGTTAGAAGTTTAGTCATTGCAACTTTTTAAGACAAAATTTTCTATTTTAATTTATATAAATCATATAACTTGTTATATATTAGAATTAGTTAAAATTATTTATTAATTAAAATTAGTTTTAAGCCCAAGTTGAACTTTATTGTTATTCAAAAAGCAATTTAAAAGATTAATATTTCATTCCATTAACCTTTTTGTATGGGCTCAATATTTTGAAAACGACTTTGTCTGGGGCTCTTTCAGAACGTGCCTTTCTTGATTGGGTAAAAAAATTTCACCACGGGGTTCGAGAAGAGGGGTGGTGAGTGATAAAAGGGAGCATCTTCTGTTGATAGCTGAACTTTTATGCCTCTCTTTAAAAGTACACAGGTTGGGGAAACTGATGAACAGCGAGGGAGAATGACAATGAGCCTCAACACCTGTGTTAAGCGAAAACACCCCCAGACATCGGGTCATTTGTCAAAGTGCCCCCTGAAGAGTGAATGGCTAATTATCTTGTTGTGTTCGCATCTAAATGAACTAACCACATGTGTGGCGAAAATTCCTTCCCTACCTGGGATTCTGAGATTTGACGCCTGCCCCTCACAGGGAACTGTAGACGCTTGTGACAGTGTATGTCACAGCCCACGCGAAAAGGTTAAACATGTAGTTAATATTATTTTATACATTTCAGGAAAATAAATTTAAACTGGTACGAGTTTAAACATGGCCCATCAGGTTTGTGTAACTGTCATATTATACCTAGATAATTATCTTGCACTACCATTTTAAATAACATGCATTTCTGTATTCTTCATATAGTATATAGTAAAAGCTTAACTAACCGGCATGCTCGAGAAACGCAGATCTGAGAAGTCCGGATAGTTGAGTGTGACGGCAAAATGGGAGGGGGTAGATTGTAGCCCTTTTTTTATATGGATTTTTTTGACCAAATAATTTGTTTTTGTCATTTGGAAATGTGCATTAAAAGTATAACTTTTAAGAATACTTCTGTATCATCATAACATTGTATTTACAAAACATGTTATGAAGATTTTAATTTAGCATTGATGATTTAAAAAAAAAAGGTATGATCTGTAGCCGAATTTTTACCGTAAATATAGAGATTGTAAAAACTACTGACGAAAGGGTCATTCCATGTCAAATCAACCAAAAAAAATAAGATTTGACACCCATGATCTCAGATTTTCATGAAACTTGGCATATTTGTTCCTTTTATGGATTTAAGTAAGCATGCAAAATATTTTTGCTCAATCTCAAATACTTTAGGTTTTATAGCCTGTTGAAGTTTTAAGAATTTCAAGATTTTTATCGAATTAGGCTTAGCAAATACGATTGGTTCTTTTATAGAAAATAAGTTGTCTTCCTTATTTACCAACAAATGTTGATGAAAATATTTATGATTATACTTTAATATACAAGGAATCCAATAAAAAATAAACTAAGCCAGTAAGTATTTATACATGGCCAGGAAAAATTCTGAAATGTTATTTTGAAAATTTTGTAAATGAAATATCGAGTTCCACACTAAGGGGACTATCATAAAAAGTGAAAAGGATAATCAAAAAAATTTATTTAATTTATTATTCTAAAAGATATACTCTATCACATGAAAAAATAAAAATAGTGGTTTTTTCAGTCCTTCATTATTTTTTAAAGGTCTAGAAAAAAAATCGAAAATTCATGCGTTTGTTTTCAGTGTGTTAAATTCAAATTTCCTTTCATGTAAATTCAGCAATTTTGTCTTGTAAACTATCAAAGTAACCACTATTATGTACTGCAGCTAAGGCTAAACAGAATTTAAAAAATAGTGCTAATAAAGTAAAAAAATTCAATTGCAAAGTGAGGTACTTATTTACGTTTGTTGGAATGGAAAAAGTTTAGTTACAAAACTCACCACTAAGAATATTTCAAATTCTAAGTCCATTGTCCTTTAATTTTCTCAAATGTTTTCAAAACTTGACTTTACAAGCAACATGCATTCTTGAGAGAATTGGTAAGTTCTTCCAGTCATTGTTTTTGGAGGTTTCACGATTGTGATGATGTGAGGGATGGGTACTGCACATACATCTTCCCTGTTTTGCCAAAAAAATGATAGTGATGGTCCATTAGGATGTAAAAACTTTACAGTGACATCTTCTTCTGCATTCACCTCACTCACCATACCAAAATACCATGAATTGTCATAAATACAACCGACAAAGCATCCAGGATATAAATCCTTCATTTTCACTAATAAAGTTTGATGCTTAAGTAAGTTGAAAGTAAGAGCTGGTGTTTCATCTCTGCTGATTCTTCTAGCCTCGATCATTCCCAAGTCGTCTATTGGCTGAAAGTTGTGGAGTAGTCTGGTTCCTGGAAGAGTCTGGGTATCTTTTAGACGACTTTCCAGAGTAAGGCTAGTAGAATCAACCGCTTCTTTAGAAATATGCTGGAAGGTAATGTTTGCAATGTTGACTTTGCAAAACTCGAAAAGCTCATTTGTTGTTGTAATTTGTCTATCCAGATGTTGTTGAAGACTTTGCTTCCTAGCTAATCGTTTGACAGTAGCCCTATATCATCGCATTCTGTTTTCCCATGACTGGGTGCAAAAAATGACCACTGTGCTTTTAGTTTAAAGTCCTTCTCATGCAGACACAGATTCATGAAGTTGTATTTATTTTTATACTGCCCGGCACATCCATCATTGAAATAGTGAATGTTTGTTATATGTGGGTAGTTTTCTTTCAGAAAGCCAGTCACATTTTTTTGTATCTCGTATACCATACTTACGTCACGCTTCAGGTCATCAGATATGATACAAAGGGGTATAATCAGTTTTACATTGCTTGTATCCTTGCAGTGAATCATGACAGGATGAATAGTGCATGAATTTGAGTTCCAGTGGTAACCTTGAGCCTCATCTCGTATTGTGAATGCATAGTTTTCACTAAAATCCATCGAGACAACAGCTGTATTGGAGGAAGCAGTTCCCTTTAAATTTTTAAAAAATGAAGATTGTGATTTGGCAATGTATGAGTGTGGTATCAACTTATTCAGTTTTTCTACTAATTTTTCAATCAATTCACCAACTGAGGTCGAACACCGTATCATTTCAGTTCGATCCGTTGAAACCCACTGATTGTACTCAACAATGTCTTCATCATCATAGTCCTCAAATTTTGCCTGTAGAAATTGGACAAGGTTATCTTTTGATGGGCACTTGTCACAGTGCCTTAGCATACATTCTCTTCCTGCTCCTTCACAAACTATATATGACATAAGCTGTTTGTATTCCTCTTCAAAACCTGCTCCGTGAATCAATAAAATAACATTTTGATGTATTGTGCATACGCACACTAAGTGTGTGCCACTGGCACCAGCCAAAACGCACCACTTGGGTCTCAAAGAACAAAATTTTGAAAAACCTATTTTCAAGTTGGGGTATTCCAATTTAAAACTTGAATATAGCTCACTAAGATTACATAAAATCAAACGTTTTCTCTCATATACTTTTTTCCCTATACTCACCACATCCTTCATCCCCGGCAAAATTCTAGACTGTTCATCAAGCTGATAAAACTTTTTTACTAATTCAATGATATCAGGACTCAACTGTTTCCCATTTCTTCGAGCTGGCTCTGCTAAAAAACCCTGGTCTTTGAAGAGTTTTTGAGCCTTACGAACAGAATAATCGGATACGTTGAAAGCCTCTTTTATTTTTCTTCTAGACCACATTAGTGAAGATGGAATTGTCAGCATTTTAATCTGTTTTCTTCTTGATGTATCACTTAATTCATTTTTAATTATATCTACAAGCTTGTCTAAGTCTTCAGACTTTTTTATCACACTTTTTTCCACGTCATTTTTTTCCTCTGGCAAATCAACTTCAAGAACATTTTGAATTTTTTCTTTAACAGTTTCATGCACTCTTTGCAGTTTTTCTTTACCATAAAATGATCTGCTATGTTCACCAAGTGCATGTAATTTCATTGGAGAACATCCGATTTCATGGAATGAAGAATTAAGTTCAGCAATCACGTTTCTTTTTTGTAACAGTTCAGCAGGAGTAAATTCTACATCATGATCTTCATCTTCGGTATTTAAGCTGTTTTGAACATTACTTTCATCAATTTGTTTTATTTTAAGTAGCTTGTTTCTGCAAGATGCACAAAGTTTTTGCCCTGGTTTCACTTTGAAGCCTTTATATAAAATGATCCTACTCTGTTCCACAGTTACAACACGGAGCATTTTTTTAATTGTAGTTTTATGTTTTTTAAAAGGGTCACAACATACTTTTTGTAAAAACTCATAGTTTTTCAAAAACACACTTTGATGATGGAGACAAATAGTTTTTAATTCATAATTTGAGTCTGTTCTAAGTTTTAAAAGATTTAAATCAGTTTCAGACAGTTTTACAATAGCTTGAATGGCTTTTCTGTTGACATAATTCAACAAATGACAATCACTGTGAGTAAATTTCCCCACAGAGCACTTCTCCATTTTTCCAAAGTTAAAGAAATATATATTAACAATAGATTCTTTGCAAAATAATTTTATCTATTATGCAAAATTGCACATACTTAGTAGTTAATGAAAAAGTTACAATAAAACAAAATCCACGTAGTAAAGTAAAAAAGCTAAATCAGATTTTTTTTAAAAAAAACCTGTGAAATATGATCACCAATCATGCATGTTACACTAGCAATAGTCTGTGACTGATTGATGAATGAATGCCAAGTTGTGGGTGAAGAGCAGGCTTACTTGTTTTAACATGCCCAAACAAGTCTTGACTTGTTCAGACATGTGTGTGCCTGCTCAGTAGACAGTTTGAATGCTTTGATTGTGTATAATAAAATTCCTGAAATAGCAGTTTACTAGTGAGTTAATGAGAGTTTTGACCTGATATTTAAAGCCAAATTAAATTGTATTTATAAAATTTTTCTGAACATATCTAAGAATTAATAAATCTACTCTATTACTTTAATCATGCACCACCAAATTTTTATCAATTTTTTTTTGTGTGTGTTTGATTTTAAAGCTCTTTCTGATTTGTGATGAATGAGTCAAGCGATTTCTAATTTTAAAGTCAGTAAAAATTATGAAGAACTGAAAAAACCACTATTTTTATTTTTTCATATGATAGAGTATATCTTTTAGAATAATAAATGAAAAAAATTTTTTTGATTATTCTTTTCACTTTTTATGATAGTCCCCTTAGTGTGGAACTCGATATTTCATTTGCAAAATTTTCAAAATAACATTTCAGAATTTTTCCTGGCCATGTATAAATACTTACTGGCTTAGTTTATTTTTTACTGGATTCCTTATATATTAAAGTATAATCATAAATATTTTCATCAACATTTGTTGGTAAATAAGGAAGACAGCTTATTTTCTATAAAAGAACCAATCGTATTTGCTAAGCCTAATTCGATAAAAATCTTGAAATTCTTAAAACTTCAACTGGCTATAAAACCTAAAACATTTGAGATTGAGCAAAAATATTTTGCATGCTTACTTA
>BGPR01006171.1:53548-83630 GCA_013235015.1 Araneus ventricosus | reverse complement strand
CTTATATATATCTTATATATCTCAATCTCTATATATCTCTTATATATCTCTCAAAATGTATATGCACGCTCAATGAATCCTCTAATTCGCTTCCCCGATTGTGTGTCATCATAAACACAATGTTCTTCCCAGTCTTCTCTTATATTCCTTTTAATTTTGAATTTAATACAAGAATAGGGAGCCGGAAAAATATCAGAAATATAAGAATAGCAGAAATTATTTTTGCTTACTAAATGTTAAAGATTCTGTAATAGAAGACACTATCAGTGTTTCCACGATTCCTATTCTAAACGAACATGTGCTGAAATTAAAGTTGAATTAAAGACAAATTCCAAACTTGATCTGAAATGTATGTTGCACAAATCTGGCTCGGCACTGTAAATTTAAGAAGTCTTGTTCTAAAAGCTCACGTAGTGATAAAATTAAATTCGAATTAAAGACAATTTCCAAACTTTATCTGAAATGTGAACAAAATTTACTTCAGCATTTTTTAAAAATATTTTTATCGGAGGAGTTGATCAGTTGATATAAATGGTTTTTTTCCAAATGATTGAACACAGTTAAAAGCACATATAATTTTTTTATAAAAAAAAGTGAATGAATGCGATGTCATTGAAAAATAACTTTTAAAAATATATAAGGTTTTAATAATTATCAAATTTACAAAATACATTTGTAAGGTTACTTTCATTTCTTACTTTCATATAAAGTGCAAGTCTCTAGCAATGAAACAGAGTTTATATATATTTTAATTCTCTTCAGCATTGAATAAAGATGTTCGAGTTATAGTCTTTGACACGGATATGTTTCAAATGTTGATAAAGTTAACATTATAAGATCAGCATCTATACATTTTATTTCTTTTACATTTAGTTTCTACTGCCATTGTATAAATTGAACTGCTTGAACTAAAATTTTAATGCAAATTTTGAAAAAATTTTATATGCACTTGAAGTTACTTTACATATCAGAGATTTAATACATAATACATAATAAACATGAAAATGATTTTGACCAATTACCTTTACATATATATCTATAAATATGATTGACTTTATACTTGGAATTTGTATTTCCACCCTCTTCCTAGAAATTGAGACATTCCGAGAGATATTATTAACCCAGAAGAGGTGACTCTCACTCACCACTTTGTTTGACGCGGCAACTCGATGCCCTGCAATGACTATTTATATTTAATTTCTTTCATGTGGGTTCTTAAGCTCTTTGGGTGCAATCTTATGAAGTGCAGAATGCTATCCCTTCAAATTAATATATAAAAACAGCCAGAGATTCAAGTAACGCGGTCACGTGGTTTGGTTTATCTACTTGCAAAACAGATTCAGACGATCTGTCTACGCCTAAAAATCAGGATATACTGTTTTCAATCTTTGGGGATTTAAGTTTCCTTTCTTTTCATTATTTATGCTCCTTCACCCAAGCGCGGTAAAAAAAAAATATTCTGTTATTCGTTTAGATTCATTATAATATTCTAGCTTCGCCGATCAGTAAGAAGCTTGGGTACTTACGTATTAACGCCACCGAAGCTACAGATTTGGCGGTTTTTGTACTTACGTATTAACGCCAATTTGGCGGTTTTAAGTGCCACCAATTTGGCGGTTTTTGTAAACAAGATTACTCTTTATTGGCGCATTACCGCCAATCTGTAGCCTCGGTGGCGTTAATACGTAAGTACCGAAGTTTGCTTGAATCAGCAGAAGATCGTCGTACATCGTTAATTCAACAAAGGATAAATATCTTTAAATTTTTTACTAATTGAATTTGTGGTGCTTTAATCACTATTTGTAATCTTTAACGTTTTTTACTAAATGCTTTTAAAGTTCTGATTTGAGTGTTGGTAAATGAGTTATGTTTTTTAAGCTATTAAAATAGCTATTTTTTAAGCTATTAAAAGTAGTTCTTTCTCAAGATTTGAATTTGATTTTGCATTATTTTAATTAAAAGGGTTCTTTCTTAATATTTGAATTTGTGTTGCATTCTATTGCAAAAAGTATCTTTAAAGTATTTTACTAATTGCTTCTAATTAGTTGTTCTGTAATTTGAGTGTTGGTAAAAATGTTTAATTAGTTCTGATCTGAGTGTGGGTAAAAATGTTTAATTAGTTCTGATCTGAGTGTGGGTAAAAATGTTTAATTTGTTCTGATCTGAGTGTGGGCAAAAATGTTTAATTAGTTCTGATCTGAGTGTTGGTAAAAATGTTTAATTAGTTCTGATCTGAGTGTTGGTAAAAACGTTTCATTAGTTCTGATCTGAGTGTGGGTAAAAATGTTTAATTAGTTCTGATCTGAGTGTTGGTATAAATGAGTTATAGTTCATAGAATTCCGGACTCTTATATTGTTTACTTTTAATGTAAATTATAATTTTTTCATTTCATAAGCACTCCGCCGATGTGCATTAGATTTTCAACTACAAATTTTGTTAGTAAATCTGTGACAATCAGATCTGAGATATTGTTGAGGGGCTAAAAGTCCGTCTTAGACGGGCACACATCTTCTATGGAGATAAGATTTTTTTTATCTCAAATTAGTCCGCGAAAGCGGACCAGAATGAGTTTTCGGCGAGAGACGCGGCGACCAAGCCTGGGTCTTTTTAATTTCTCATATACGAAGTATACAAAGAGAAAGTATTGTAATCGTCAAAAAATTCGAACTGGAGATTTTGAGGAATCTCCACGTTTTAGACCTCCCTGAGTCCGAAAAACACAATTTTGGAATTATGTCTGTCTGTGTGTGTGTCTGTCTGTGAACACGATACCTCGAAAACTATTAGAGCTACGGGGATGAAATTTGGTATGTTGTCTTTAAACATAATTTGTAGGTTTCTATCAAATTTTGGACAAAATCCGTCAAAGGGAAGTCTGTCTGTCTGTATGTCAGAACTCATGTGAACACTATAACTCAAAAACTTGAATAGCTAGATGAATAAAATTTGGTACACAGTTTTATCGTCATGAATGTAGGTCCGTATAAAATTTTGGGACAAATCCGTCAACGGGTTGGCTGTTTATCGGTCTGCATAATTTTACTTTTGAAACAAATCCTTTATCTCACAGCGCATGCGTACTGGACGCAATCTTCTGTGCATGGTAATCAGCGGTTCCTGCTTGGCGCTTTTTTCTACCCTTTTGGCTAATTCTGATCCTGCTCGGATTATTTTATTGCCGTTTGTTTTGTCGTTTCAACGTATGCTGGATAAACTTGTTGCGTTCTGGGAATAAAGCAGATTCGAAATTTTTATGCGGGGAACTGACTCAATTTCGCTTATTATTTTTTTTATCTCCACTACGTTAAGGGTTTTAGCTTATTTTTGCCCTACATGTGTTAGGAGTATACGAAAAAGTTCATGGGAGAACACTCCCGCTGCTTTGACCCGCGTTTGAACAGCTCTAACATTGTTTCTCCTATATAAAGGAGTGACTTTGGTGTGTGTGTGTTGCGCTGGAGATATCAGATTTTAGTCGGCTTGGCTCTCGGCGATCGACCTTCCGAGATCAGTTCGAACTTGACGATCGTGGCAAAAGGATTAATATTTAAGAAATTATCTTTTTAGACATGTAAAGATAGATAAAATATCAAAATATAAAAGTTTTATATATTAATTTGTATGCGTAATGGTTTTAAGTAGGTGGTAAGAAATTCACCAAGAACACCGAGAAACGTCTCGAGTTCTCTTTCTCCCGAGTGAAAAAGGCCTCGAGTGCAAAGGGTTAAATAGTATTAATAGTATTTTTTTCATTTGAAATTAAAATATTACCATTTATTTGTGATATAAATTTCCAATTCAATAAAATACAATAAGACTCAGTTTTATATTGGTGTGTGTCTCCAATACAGACTGTAGTATTACAAATATAGCTGACATAAACATTATATTAATAATTCTAATACTACATTTTCCAAATAAATGTATAATAAATTGGAGTAGGATTGTTTTTAACAATTGATTTTTTTTATTCGCTTATGTCAAAGAAAACATTTTATAGAAAAGGAAGAGGTGATATTTTCCCACTTGTAAATCTAAAACTTATGTTAAAAATATTAAGTAATTATGCAGCATTTGTGGACTTCTCTAATGAAAAAAAATTGATGAAAAATGTTTGGGAGAAAGGATTCTTTTTCTTTAATGAAAATCTATTTTTGGATATTCAGCTGGAAACCTAGAATTTTCTTTCTTAGTCAGAAACCTAAAAAATACATTTATAAAGTGGGGAGCTGTAGAGTCTTAACTTAAGAAATGTTGGTTGGTGGTTATATGAAATTAATTAGTCTGTTTTTCTAATAGACTGTTTTTTTGGTAAAGTGGGCATGGCGAAAAAATTGATTGCTTTCAAAACACTGTGAGCGTAATTCTAATAAATTAATAAACTTTCATCGATAGATTACAAATAAAAGGTGTAACCATTCACTAAAAAATATTTTTTTTTTCCTCGCATACAAATTACTTTTTGAAAAAAAGCTTAATATATATTTTTAAAACGCATATAAAACCTTCTTTTAAAGTATTGAATAATAATAAAAGGTTTATATGACAACATTTAAACAGATAATACGTATTTTATTAATTAGGTTTTGAAACATGAGTGTGTAATTTGTTCCCATAATCAGTCACGTATATAAAATGGAAAAGATTTCTAGCTTTTAATCTGTCGATTGGATATTCAATATATATTTTTATATGCAACAAGGTCAGACTACGGAGGATTTAAGGGCAGTTTGATCCCTAAATACGTTAACCCTAACCCTGTTACTTCGATATATCTTTTCTCAAAATCTGTTATAAATTCATGTTTGAAATTTTTTATACAAGTAAAGTGCATCTTTCTCATTATACCGAAATGATTTTTAAAAAAAATAAAAATTTATTTTTCACAAATTTTTAGGGTGGAAACAAAAAATGTTAAATTGGCAATTTCACTGTACTTTTTCTCAAATTCTGTTGTAGATATATGTTTGAATTTTTTTATAGAAGTAAAGTACACCTTTCTCATTATACTGAAATGAGCCTTTAAAAAAGTTCTAAACTTTATTTTTTACAATTTTTTTTGTGTCAAAATAGGGTAAAATTTCACTATATCTAATAAAATATTTTGTAAATTTGTAACAAATTACAAATTTACCAAAACATCATTTCAGTATGATGAGAATGGTGTACTTTACTTGTATAAAAAGTTTCAAACATGTATCTATAACAGATTTTGAAAAAAAGGAATTCGAAGTAACAGGGCTACGGTTAACGGACTTAGGGTTCCAACTCCCCTTAAAATCTTAGGAAACAGATTACGGATGTCTAACATGAAAAATATCTTATCAAATCTATCAGGAAAATAAAAAACTGTTTAATGCATTAATTTTTCCTTGTAGTAAATGTTACAACTACACGCGGTAGTTGAGAAAAGTTTATAGCATTCACTACTACTCTATGGAACAAGATAGTGTCAGATTTTCATCTAAATGTGTAATTTAAATAATTAGTTGATGAATCTTAGTAAAATGTACCGATAAATTTATTTCATTCTGTAAAGTAGCGACCACTTCGTTTTCATATGATTATAATGCAATGTGGAAATCATGCCAATAGCTTAAATTCAGCCTGCCTATTATAATGATTTAACTTGAAACGCATTATTGGGGTCCCTCGACGATTTGATTTAAGCTCCTTCATCAAACATAACGTAAAACCACAGCATACCCCCGAACTCGGAGCCTAAACGTCTCCCTGTCGGTTGGATGAGTATGTGTGAAACTTTATTGAAAAGCAAAAGCAAAAAAAAAAAAATAATAATAATAAATAAAAATACAATCATGAGGTATAACACATAAAAGGGTACACAATTATACATAAGCAAAGAATAATATAATGAAAAGCACATAGAGGGTTACGATCCGAGTATAACATGAAATACAAGAGGAGTTATGATACGAGTGCAGTGAAATGGTAGAATATTTCCTTTAGTTACATTGTTTCATACAGTTGCAGCTCCATGATTCGGGCTGTTAGTGTTGTTCGATGCGTCGAGTCGTCTTCCGATATCTTAATTTAATTTTAGCAGCCTGTAAAATATTCTCAGTAGTGAATGTGAGCCTGCAATTATCAGTCGCAGATACTGAGGTGTCGTATATTTTTAAGGTCATTGACATCACTACTTGCATATTTCCTGTAGCAAATGGGAGTCAGAACACTGGATTTTGATTAAAATTAGAAAAAAACTGTACTTGAAATAAATCGGTATCATCGAGAAGATAATATTTTGAGATTTCAGATAGTGTAAAATCTTTTTTATGATATTTTACTTTACTCACTTTACACTTTAATCAATTTTACTTAAGATTTAATTAATTAAATTTTGAAAAATAGCTTCGAGGTGCACATTTCGCCCCTCCAAAATATCTTTGTGCCTAAATTTGTAATCCTAGGTCCAGCGGTTTAACACACACAAATTATCCTTTTCAGTAGAGATACAAATCATCGCTTAACAAGCCACACCACGTATCTCAATTTTTTGAAATTTCAAAGAGGAAGAAAATACTCGATTTTTTTCAACCGATAAAGAATATTTCTGAACTTTATTAAGATCTGATGCAAACATGAGACCACGTGTGCTTGATTGCTTGAAAAAAATCGAGTATTTTCTTCCTCTTTGAAATTTAAAAAAAACTGACATACGTGGTGTGGCTTGTTAAGTGACGTAATCCTCCTTCTTATTGATAGAGATACTTTTTTAAGAAGTGTGCAGCTGATAACATGCCAGTAAATTTATGAGAGAAAAATAAGCTAAAGAGCATTCAGATGTAAATTTTAAATTTTCGTCAATAATTTCTTCAAACTTTTAAAAGCATTATCAGATTCAAAATATAACTAAAAAAAATATATATATAGTGAGAAATACTTCTAAGATGCAATTTATATAAAGTAAAAAACTGGAAGAGAAAAATTAATATACATTTGACATTTTCAGTGAGTTTACTTCCGAGAACTCCAGCAATCCTCAGAATAAGATCGTTGTTAAAAAAATGTATTGGCTGAAAATGACAATATTTTTTTTCGCTTTGATTCGTCGATTTGGAAGTAAATAAGAAGTATTAAATTCCCTTGTCGAAAGACACGGCTTTGAATAAAATGTAACGGCAGTTTGTATTTTAAAGCGAAATAAATGTATTTCGAAAAGAGGAACCTACGAACGTGAAGTTCAATTTTAAAAATATATGTTTGAAAGTGGGAGTATTTCTGAGTCATGTGGATTTCTTTTCGATGTGCTGGAGAAATATAAAAGCAGCTGAAAAACAGCTTAAAATGCTTTTAACAGTTACTTGGAAGACCGTTTCCTGCGATAATTATTTTTGGAGATTGTCAAATGTTCTCACGTGTTTTAGTATTTTTCAAGAATTTATTATAAAATAAAGGTTATTAAACATTTATTGGTTCACTACACTTTAATAGTATGATATGTTCGTTCACATTAATTAAAAACTAGAAAATATGTACCCATCTAAGACTGGCTTTTAGCCTACAAACCATATCTCAGAACTGATTATAACAGATTTTCTCACGAAGGATGTAATACAAAATCTCATGCACATTTATTGGCATAATTTACAACAATGCTTTTAATGGTTCAAACGCAATTCAATCCAATTTCATTGTTTAAACAAATATTTAATTGCGTGTCTCTCTTCCATTGTTAAAAGCTGAGGTACAATGAGGTCTTATACAATCATCCGATTCGCTCGTTCAATAATGACGCAGACAAAAGGAGTGTGGTTATTTTAAACTCCGTCCAGCGTTACAGAATATCTCTACAATTGTATTATGCATATTTTTAGTCAAATTCAAAATAAGAAATCTAAGCTCTTCTGTTTCTATTCTTGAAGTCAAAAGCCTGTAACAGAAAGATTATAAAGTTTATAAAATAAATAGTGATAATAGTTTTATTTAAGAATTATTACCATAATACGTCTACCAGTTTAGTAACGTTATCAGAGTTGATTGTGTGACGTTACAGTCACTTGAATAGTGTAACTTAGCATGACATCTAAATATGTAACTAAATGTGGCATAACGCGTAGTGTAAGGGGCTATCTAAAACCGTGCGTTTTATAAGAAAATTTGTTGACATTTTGAGTAAGATTTTTCAGTAGAACCAAGCGTTGCGTTGTAATTCTACTTTTTGCTGTTTAAAATTGTAAAAATTGTTTTTTTTTTCCCAAATTTCAATTTCCACCAAACAGTCCTAAGGTAGAAAAAGCCTGGACTGCGGAAACTTGGAAGTTTTTAAGCCTACATCATCATAGCATAGACGTTTCTAATCTACTGATGTACAGTTTTGTTAATGTAATTATAAAAATAGAAAACAATCTCATAAATAAAAATAAATGTAATTAAATCTATATTATAAATTTCAAAAAAAATCATCCGTACAATTTGTATTAATTTTATTGTATTTTACATTTTTTTTTATTTATCTCGAAAACGAATAACGCTAATGTAAATAGGAAACGAGGTTAAATAAATTAAATGAAGTTAAAAGTAACAAAAATGCCAAAAAATACTGAATTAAGTCTCTAAAGTTAGAATCAGAATCATGAAATTAAAGATAAAACAAAAAATAAAATAATTATTCCAAACAGCAAAAAGTCTGTTTTTGATGTTGTGACCATAAACTATAAAATGCCCAACGGATTCCAAATTAAAATTTACTTTGTGAAAATTGCATATATCACATGAGAATGAATTGACTCTATTGCATGTAGGAGCACATCTCATACATATGATACCGGCAATGTATGAAAGCCGGCATTCTATAGAATACCTAGGATTTTATAAAGTGCCGCAAATTGGCCGGCAATGTATGAAATGATTAACATTTCACACATTTCTTGGGCAGTCTATAGAATGCCAAATGACAAACCGGCAAAGTATGAAACACATCATCGCTCGGTTTTTTAAGAAATAAAATTAAGTGCAATTCAAAATAAAATTATTTCTTTTATTGATGCAACAAGCAGGTTCATATTTCATTTTGTTTCGTCATAAGAAAGGCATAAATTTTGTTCTGTACGATTTTTATTTTTCTTTGCATATTTTGAATAAAACTTTTTTAATGGCACTCTTACATTATTTTTTCAAAATAACATTTGTATTTTTAAAGTATGCACTTTTTAAAATAATGGTCTAATCATTACCTTCTTTTCATACTTTGCCTAAATAGCATTTGCCATTCTATAGTACGCCTAGGTATTATATACAATGCCTAGGGAAAGTATGTAATAATTCTCATATTTCAAACTTTGCCTAAGAACGCCCGGTATTCTATGAAATGCGTAGGTATTCTATAGAATCCCACGGCATTTCAAACATTGCCAGTAGCACATACACTTCGAAATAAAATAGAAAACAAACTATTTTTCATTCTTTTTTATTTATTTGCAAATGAGCAATTTTTATTTATTTGCTCTTATAATAATTACAAAGCTGTCTTAAATTCAGAAATACCATTTAGTTATTTATATCTGTAGGAAGGAAATTGACGAGTAGTATTTAATTATTATTTTTTAAAAATATTTTGCACGAACTGTTAGTAATCGTTTGGCTTTAATCGCGTTTCATAATTTAAATTTTAATCTTCTCACTATGAGATGTTCTTATAAATTTTTACCAGAATATTGTGATAAATTTTATTTCATGAAGATTTTATTTACAGAATTATTTAAGAATTTATACATCATTAAATTTTATTGGTTTCTTTTCTGTAATAGCGGTTTAGTTGTAACGAGATATTATTAGTTGTATTACTAAATAATTATTCTAGAAAGACTATTCCAAAATAAAATAAATACAAATAAGGAATTGTTACAAAATGAAGTTATTTCAATACAAAAAATATTGTATTAAATAAATATTGATCTTCTGCCATCATTTAAATAAAGTTGTCCACAAAATGAACATTTGATCCTAAAGAAAAGGCGGGAGTCTAAATCCCTATTAGGCATCAGTAGAATCGAACATTTGCAACTAATTGTGAAGTTTAGCTCCCTTTAAAGGAGAAGACAGAAGTTTGAACTTCCTTTATGCAAATATATCTCTTCTCTTTGCTGCGTTTAAGTAGAATTCTGCATCTCTGAAAAGAATTTATTCACATTTCCCGTATATTCAATGAAAATCGAAAGCACCGAAAAGAAATATGTGATCGTTAAGAACACATTTGAGTTAATTTGGAAAACAGTGCGTTTTTTATAAAATATAATCTTCAGAGATAGTAAATTGAAGAAAGACAACATTACGTTTATTCTCAGCAAAATTTAAATATCTTCCTTATAAGAATATCAATATACATCTAGTTTGCGTTTAGAAAAAAGTAGTTTGTAGTAATCTAATTATCCGTTGAGATATTTATTCAGTCACCAATGAAAAGAATTCAAAATAGATAATGCGAAAAATCATGCTTATAGGCATTATCTTCATGAAAGCTCAAAGACTTAACATGCAAATATCTGATTACGCAAATATAAATGGTAGTAACAGTCGAGCAATGGAATGGTAGGAAATAAACTGTTGTTAAAAAATTTATTCAAATTTTCTATATATTCAATGAACATCGGAAGCACCGAAAAGAAGTATGTAACAGTCAAAAACACTTGAGAGTTAATTTATTTTTGTAATATCGTGTTTCTGCTATAAAATAATCTTCAGAGAAAGCAAATTTAAAAAAGACACCACTACGTTAACTTTCCGCAAAAACAAATGAATTTAAATGTCTTCCCAAGAATATTAATATTCCTCTATGTTTAGAAAGTATGTGCATGTTTAGAAAGCTGGTTTTTCATTTGTATTAAGCTAATTATCTGTTGAGATATTTATTCATTAATAATCCAAAATAGATAATGTAAAAAGTTTTACTCATACAAATCATCTTCATGGAAGTTCAAAGTTTTATCATGCAAATATCTGACTATGCAATTATGAATGGTAGTAACAGTCAAGCAATGGAATGAGGAAGGGGTAAACTGAAATAAACTGTTTTAAGATAACATTCCTGCTCATGTTATTATTCTGAGAGACACACTGAAATAAGATCATTATTCCTAAGATTACAGAATTCCGTTAGCATGCGTTAAGTCGCAGGGCAAAAGTCACATGACTTTACCTTGCAGAATCATCTTTCTGCCAAAGTTCAGTTACATTTTGGAATTCCTGGCATTCCACATGCTAAGATTGATACCCAAGATATGACTCTTATAAAATTGTTACCTATTCACTATCCGCGAAAATCTCATTACTCCATTATATTTTGCCCATAGCTGAAATCTATTGCCTCTTTGTTATCTCACAATTCCGGCTTTCATATATGCAAGACCTCTGCACCTATAAAAGAATGATTGTTCATTGGCCCATTGATAAGAACTCAGAACGGGAAACTGAACACGGCGCCTACATCCATACGTCCGAAACGAAAGGCTAGATGAGATAATGTTAGATAATGTTAAGTTTCTCCTCTAAATTGTAAACCTTTGAAACAATTCTATAATGAGTTCCCTTGAAACCTTGAAACGAGTGGTATTTCTTTATATTAACAAAACGAAATACCATTTAACATATTTAGAATTCAAATCTGAAAATTATGAATAATGAGTTTTAAGTGAAATTAATTATACGCTTGATAAATGAAAAATAGATTAAAAAATGTGTGCACATTTTTACCGTCCAAAAACTTAAAATTAAGTTTAATTTTTAAGACAAAATATCCACAGAATAAATTTAAAATGATTGCCCTTTTGCTTATGAAACCTATTACCTTAGTAGCATTGCAGATGTTTCAATATCTTTATTTCATTTGAGGAAATGAATTAAAAACAAACATCTTTTGAACTGATCAAAAAGACAGTATGAAATTAAAGATATATAAAAGTGTAATTTTAGAGGCATTCAGATTGCTATTTTTAACGAAATTGTCAGGCCGAAAGAGAAGGTTATTCTCAAAAGTGTCAGGATCTGGACAAAGGAATTCCCTTCCCCTTCTGTGGTCATTTCCGCATCAGCTTTACGAGGGCTATAAGACCCGTCACTGGGCGACAGGGACAGATGACTTCTGTTGCTTTAACGCCTCAATCTTTGCGAGAAGATCCTTTGTGAGAGGACCCTTTTTTCAGCATTCTCAGATTAGTTGGGATTATCTTACAATTTGAAGATGCAACAAGTCGCAGTTTGAATCGGTGAACGTTTTTAGACTTTTTCTTAAAACGCTACATAAAACTGACGTTCGAAGAAAAATTTTTTATAATTTTTTGATATGAGTATTATTGTTACAAATTAAATGTGTTTGTCTCATTGTTTTCTCCTCACTACATATTTATAGAAATATTTTTATTACGTCGAACTATGAAATTATTGCTCGAAATTAGGTACGAGATATTTAATTCTTGAAACAAAAACAAATATATATTGTTCATTCAGCGCATTGCAAATGCAGACTACATTTACTGTAAATTTTAAAAAGTTACAACTACTTTGGCTCTCAGGAACAGCAGCAAAATTGAAATGTCTTCTCTATAAGAACATCATTATTTTTACAGACATTCAAGTTTATCAAAAAAGACTTTTATAATAAGCTAATTATGTGTTGCAAAACTTATTTATTAGTTGTCACTGGCGAAAAATTATTACGCTTTTCTGCACTTACATATTATCTTCAAGTAAACTCAAAGAATAAAATGTCAATAATCTAAATAGCAAATGGTAACTCTCTCTGCATTTATAATTGCGAAATGGTATGGGAGGGAAGAATATGTTTACAGAGAATATAGTCAAGTTTTCTGTTTGCTTAATTTGGATTCACAGACTATTTTCCGAGAACCCTCCTATTTAAACAATCGCCAAATCCATTTGGAAACTGCGCCAAGTTCGAATCAGTTCTTTCTTTAGTACACAAAGCGTTGAATTCCGTGTTCTTTGAGTTTGTGTAATCCTTTCTTTTTAAATGGGTTTAATAAGCTCTTAAAGCATTTAACTTCTAAAGGGAACTATTTTAATTAGCTAAATCGTTTGGTTAAAAACTTAACCGTCAGTGATTATCTAAATCGTATGGTTAAAAATTGAACCACCAAACAAACTTTGAAAGTCGCCAAAAAAAAGCGATAAAGAATAAGTATGGCAACCTTTCTACAAAATGAGGCTCTTATTTTAAGTAAACATTGAGCGCTACAGCAATAGAAACATTAAATTTAATATTTTCAAAGTATTCATAAGGCATAACATTGAAAAGTTCCACTTTAAACATTAATTAATATCTTCAAACACAGTGTTGAAATTTTGAAGATTCTCATTGACTTAACATTATCACCGGAAGTTGATGGGCCCGGCGGAAAATCTACTTTACCGCAAATAAACAAAACAGAAAACTCATCCATTCCTCTTCCCATTGCCGTTCTTCAAGACTCACTGGAAGAACGGAGTCATTAGTTTCATGATTCTAGAATCCCACTATATTATCGCGGTGATAAGTTGCGGGTAAAAAGATACACAGTTCTTTCTTTCTGATAGAATAATCCATCTGCTATCAATCGGAAATTTTGCTAATCAACACTCTAAAATTGATATTCAAGATAGGGATCTTACAAAATTAATATATTTTATCATCATCTATCTATATCTCCCTATTCCAGTATATTTCGCCACCTGCTCCAAGGTATTGTCTCTTTGTTATCTCTCAATTCCTCCTTTCATAATTGCAAGACCACGTGAATTCAAAAGGGAAACCAAGCCCTGCTCTTGCATTCTTTCATCAAGAGGTAATGTGAGACTTCTAGCCATATCTCCTGTTAATTCCACCGGTTTGGAACAATACAATAATAAGTTCTCTTCCACACAAGTGGTTATTTAATTTTGTTAATACTATTTGCATCTCGTATTTAAAATTTATATTGAGTGTATGAAAGATTTATTATGATTTTATTTTGTGAAATAAAGACACAACAATATCAAAATTTAAGTTCTAAATATTAAAATTAGGTTTAATCATATGAAAACTCCTTCACAAACCAAGGATTCTATTTCAAATGCATAGTCATATTAAGTTTTTCTTTTTTGCTTATGAAACATCAATCAGTAATTGAAATGTATTAACTCCGCAACAGGGGTGGCTCGACTGGGGGGGGGGTATTTGTACGGGGTATTCAACTGTAGTTGACAAATATTCATCTGGCGAAAATTTGTGACCAATTTCATTACACTCAGTGCCTCTACAGCAGGTCGTGCCCTCCGTCGAGGAGATCATGCCACACTGTCAGGCAAATCGGGCTCCCTTCGGGCAAACTCTAGCGCCATTCCTGCTCCGCAGTGTTTAGATTTTTTAAAAATGTCTTTATATCAGTTGACGAATAAACTAACGATAAACATTTTTTCTGTTTATCAAACGGTCACTTTAAAACTAAAGAGACGTAAAGTGAGATTTTTAGAGTAACATGATTGTTGATTGATTATAATTACATGTTGAGATGTAATTATAAAACTAGAATTCCGATTTGGCCTTTTTTGCAATGGGTTGACGATATTTCTCGTATTCAATCTTTTGACACATCCCTAGCTTATTATCTACTTTGCCTGAAGTATGGATCTATCCACAATATTTATACTAAAAATTCCCTTGGCAATCACCTATGATGTTTCTATGTGAAAACAGGATAGTTGAAACTGGAGAACTTTCCTTTGTCAGAGATAAATCTCAATATTCGGGTATATTTTAAGTATGAACTACAATGAGTTTGCTACGATGAATTTCATTTTGATACGGTTCATTCGAATGCAGAAGTAGAATAGATGAAAATAATAGTTATTTAATTAATATGAATCCCCATCATTAAGTATTGAACAAAATTTAGTAAAACCAATGAAATTCAGCTTATTTTTATGCTGCATATTTTGCATCTTCCTATTAAATCTATTTAGAATTTTAAGTGCTGAAAGTGCACTTTTCAGGTAATTAATAAACGATGAGGTAATAAATCATTTATATCGGAAGCATTAAAGCAAAATTCGTCAGTTGTAACACAGTGCACTCCCGATTATCCGGGTTAATCACCGGGTGGGATTGTACGGACAATAGAAAACCACGGATAATCGGAAAAACTCCTTTTTATTAAAGAAAAATCAACATCAGTACAAAAATATAAAAATTACTTACATTTGCATGCTGTATAACATCAAACTAGAAATTTTCCTTTGAACTTTTACTGCTTTAAAAAAAAATCTGTAATGCGTTTTTGCTTCTGCTGTTTGTTCATCTCTTGTCGTATATCGACACATATTTTACGAACCGCAGTAATGCCACCGTAATCAAATCATCTTTGTCCCATATAATCTAACAAAGTTTCCACAGATTGTAGAGCAGCAGAATGAGAAATTATATTTCCCTCATTTAGTACATCTGCTGCATCAGTACTAGCTGATTCTCCATTATCAAGTTTTTGAAGGATTTCTAATTTTTGTTTAACATTTAAAACGTTTCGTTTCACACCACTCATTTTTACCAGTAAAAAATTTCACGCTACTAACTGACGATAAACAAGTCGCAAAAACTAAAGGAACACGTGCGAAAGTGGAAGAAGACGAAGAAGTTAACGAATGACGTGTTGGAGAGAAGCGTGTTCGTACGAGATTGAGCTAGCAGAGGTGGATGATTCATTTCTCAGAAAATTAGGGGTTTACCGGTAGAGATTGCACGTGGAGGAAGAAAGAAAAAATCTATTCTTTAGCCTCCGCCGTCACGGCTCGCTAGTTTCACAGAATGAATCTCTCGATCGAACATCAACATCGATTTTACATGCATGATAAAAGTGAAAATGTTTCTCTTTAAAATTTTTGTGAGTCCGATATGAGCACGGTTAATCCTCAAACCGGATAATCCGAGCACGCATAATAGAGAGCATACTGTACAACTGAATTTCACGTTGCAAAAATAAAAGTTTAATATTAATATAATTCTTGATTTGTATCAATTTAGTATATAAAACTGTTTCGTGAATGTTTATAATTTCTGAACAGAAACGGGGAAAAGTTTAAGATTAACCACGTAAAAATGTTCGAAGTATTTCTGCTTTCCGCAGAATATTTCTTAGATGATACTACCGTCAGGATATTGAAAGTCTTTATTACGAATCGCTTTATATAAAGATGAAAAGAATTCGCTACGAAACCCAAATTGCTACGATGCTAAAAAAACTAAACATGAATGAATGAACACTTTTATCACACTCCATTCCCTCCTCCAACTCGACCGTACAAATGGACTTATCCGAATGCCGAATCTATGTGCTATAGAGAACCCTTCTCGCGTGCTGTAACAGGACACGTGAACGAAACAAAAGTGAGTAAAAATAAGAAGGCTTGCTTGAGCACCAATGACGCAACTCTGAGACCATTATACTCAATTGCTTTATCGAATGCTTAATTGACTTCACTTGTTATGGCATGTTGGTTTCTGAAACAATTAATTTTTTAATGATAAGGATTGTTAGATACAGAGAAAAAAACATTAACTAATATGTTGCATCTGCAGTATATTTAAATCCAATAAATTATTTATACGAGTAAGTTATGAAAAAAGTTCCTTCTTTTTTACCTTTTCTATGAATAAATAGATCAGATTTAGAAGAATTTGTTATTTACAGCATACAAGCATTGCTTTACTGGTAGAGCCTCGGTTTCGGTAACGGTGAGTCTTAAGACTGAGACCCTATTTCACCGGAATTCCACTATGTAAACGACCTTGAAGCATTTAAAATCCTTACGGAACAAATCCCCTTCCTCTACTGTGATGTAGAAATTTGGAGAATGGGGTGCCGGCTAAGCTGTAGGCAGAGCTCACCACTCGTCATTCAACCAAAGTCGAAATTGCAAGGTGCTTTCGAACAAATAGGCCGAGCGTAGCTACAAAACAGAACTTTAATTTAATTAAAATGACATGTTATGTCAAGATTCTCATGTTAAATCTTAATTCTGCTATATTGTTAAAAAGTGTTTAAGAAAATTAAAATTTTAAATATTGTATCTGATTTGTCCAGTAAAATTTTTTAATGTTATCAGGAAGCGTCACAACCCTCACCCCAATCCACAAACTCACTGCTTTTTGAAGCGAAGTTTCTTAAAGCAGTCTTCGGGATGGGGAGTCAACATAGAAAAAGCGATCCTTACGAAACCGAAGGACGTCTTACCAGCATGAGGAAACGTATATCTATACTCTCGTTGGCGGTGTGAATAAACGTGTTGATACGGAATGCGCGCATGCGCTGTGATAGAGAATAGAATGCATTCGTACGATTTGTTCCTTAAGAGAGCATTGGCAGAGTATATTGAGGTAGTTGCTCGATGGATTGGCCACAATTATCATCAAATGCCACTTATTTTGGCGAGTTATTTTAATGTTAATTTTGCGGATGAGAAAAAACGAAACCACTTGTAAAATTGTAATCTTGTTCATAATTTAATTTAATTATGAACAAGAATCCGGGAGTGTCGACAAAATTTCAAACAGCCATTGATGCAGTTTTTTCCAAATGTATTAATAAAATTGAATCGCAGACATTTGTATCATATTTCAATTATCAAAAGACAATTGTTTCCGTGATAGAATGTGATGATAAGATTAGATTTTTCTACCATTATACATTTAGTTATATAGAAAAGCATAAGAAGCTTCGCTTCCGTCGGTCGTCCACTCACCAACACACCCGTTTTTATTATTTGTCCCGGTTGTTCAAAGAACTATGCGAATAACAAAGCTTCGATTGGAGATGGCGGTAAATGGTGTGCGGAGTGCATTCAAATCATAGGAAAACATAATCCTGAATGTACATTCATGACAGTAGTCGAATTTTCTGAAATGCAACCCGGGAACGGTAGGAATTCTATGAAAATGGATGCTAACCAAGACGACTTGCCAATTTACCACTGAAACGAACGAGAATAATATGTGACACATACCAGAACGTATAAAAGGAACTGCCGCTTTTAGTTTTAGCTATTTTAACCCCTTAACAGAGTATTTCGAGTTCAGTTCGCGCATCGAATTATGGCATTTTTACAGTTAGAAACTAAACTTAAGTCATTCATAGACGCTCTGATCGATACCAAAATGGCCGGTAATGCATTAACATCTCGAGTGTTCTATGGGCTCTTCTTTGAATGAATACAATACATTCCCAAAACGGACAGAAGTCATCTAATTAGACGGTACAGAATGCTACACTGGTAAGGGATTAACATCCCGTTTTAACCTTCTCGCGTGGGCTGTGACATACGCTGTCACATGCGTCTACAGTCCCTTGTGAGGGGTATGTGACAAATCTCAGAATCCAGGGAAGAAATGTCCACTCCACATGTGGTCAGCTCGTTAAACCTCGGTCCCAAGATCAGATAACACACAGATTTCGTCCGCGATTCGCGTTATTTAATGTTCTCTGAATGGGAAGATTCGATGTCGCTCGGGCGTTGTAAGTGTATTTGTGGTTTCCCGCGATGTGGCGGTAAATAGCTCAGACATCAATGGGCCAGACGGCGCCAATTCATCCGCTCACTAGAGCGCTGTGGAGATATTTGCCAAGTTACATGCAGTAGGGACGGCTCGTCAGTTCGAATTCCAGAAACCACAGTCCACAAATACGAACCTCGAGCGACTCGAAGTTTTCCCAAGCTACACGCCGTGGGAACAAGGCTTTAGATGGGGACACAACAGGATAATTGGCCATTCACTCTTCAGGGAGCACTTTGACTAATGACACAAAGTCCGGGGGTGTTTTCGCTTACCACAGGCGTTGAGGCTCATTGTCATTCTCCCTCGTTGTTCGATGCTTGTGTACTTTTAGAGAGGCGTAAATGTTCAGCTATCAACAGAAGACGCTCCTTTTTATCACTTACTGTTTCTTACAATGACTCGTAACCACCCCTCTTCTCGATCCCCGTGGTGAAATTTTTTTACCCCCTCGAGAAAGGCACGTTCTGAAAGAGCCCCCAGACGAAGTCGTTTTCAAAATATTGAACCCATGCGAAAAGGTTTACTTAATACGAGGACTGTTCTGGAATGAACCAGAAAAAGTTTAACCGTTTTCAGATAATGAAAGTGACACATAAGCAGGCACAACCTCTTTAACTCCTTGAAACCTGGTGTCAGATACACCGGGGATAAACTTTGAAATGCTTTTATTTATTTAATAATTGATGAAATTGTGATGATGCTGTTATTTAAGTTTATTGTAGTAAGATTATAATCTTTGGAAGAATTTCTGGAACCGTGATGGCCTATTGGTAAGGTACCCTATTAGCACAAGATATTGCACGCTATCTCTACGACGTTGTCCGGTATTCTGAATGCCGTACAACATCGCGAAGATATCGTAACAATATTGCACAGCGTCTTGTGTTATTAGGGTATCGCCTTTGTACACGGAGAGTTCCAGGTCGAAACCCGAGTCCACTGAAGATCCACCGTGTATGATAGCCCGCTGCCCGTCAAGTCATGTGCAGGATGTCAAACGTTCCCCGACTGACATAGTGTGGGGCAGAAGTTTGGAGAGGGGTGCCAGATCAAGTGTCATCCTCGTTATTTGATCGCGGTTCAAAAGTAGGAGGTCCATCGCAAAATAGCTCCTGTTGTTTCAAAACGGGAAGTTAATATGGTTAAATTAAACTAAGAAAGAATTTCTGTTCCCGTGGATTTCATTATTCTATGTAGTTAGTTTTTCCAAAAATGAATGTTCTTCGTAGCTAGAATAAAAAATCAATTTTTAAAAACATTGAAAATCTGAGGTGGGAGGGTGGTAAGTAGCATGACAATAAAAATAATTGAATGGAACATCTTTACAGCTCGAAGATGATATAGAAATTGCAGCCTTCCGATAGTCTAATTTCAGATGTATTAATTAGAAGTATTTAGAAGATTAATATTGTTGTCAATTGAGAACGTTTAGTTGCACAGCCCATATGGGAAATTGCTTTAAACCATACATTAAGGGGTCTATTCTGGTACCCCAGGTTGGGTTTGGTTCCGGTGTTCAACCCCAACTCCCAACCCAACCGGGGGTACCAGAATAGACCCCTAAATAGTATTTTGTTATGTAGAAGCATGCAAGGAAGTCAAGGGAAGGATCCGAAGGTTTTTTTTCACATGTTTCTCGGCCTTATTCACCATTCATGGTTAAACCATGATCAGCAGTTAAATCATGGTTCTGCTGTTATAATGCGAAAGCTGACCGAAATGCGTCGCCAAATATATAGCCTGGCGGGTTGCTAGTTTGGCATGGTATTTCAATTTCTCTGTTGTTGGCGATTTTTAAAATTACCCTCAGCCTTCTAGCAAAACGAGTTTCTCGCCAACTCGCCAGTTAGGATATAAATCCAGTTGATCATTTCGGTCAGCATTCGCTTGTTCGTGTAAATTCCCTTTTAACCGCTGATCATGGTTTAACCATGGATGGTGAATAAGGCCGTCTGTTGATGAATTTTCGATGCAATAAAGAAAAAAGTTGTTAGACATTTCATTGTATTTATGGAGAAATTTTTTTAGGATCGGCGTTGTAGTGACCCCAAGTATTTTTCCAATTTTGTGCCATGATCTGAAAATTACTGATTCGAAGCCGATCGGTGCAGATTTAGTTATTTGCGGCTGGCAACACTTAAAATGCAAATGTAATTGATATATCAAGTCAATCGTAGTTCGGCTTGCACGTGAATTGGTTATGATATCAGGCGATGCGTTTGTTTCACGCAAGTTTTAAACCAGTCTTAATTTTTTACTCGAGTAGAGTAAAAGTAAGTAGACAATTAGAGTAAGAGTAATGATTTTGTTAATAATAAATATTTTTAAAAGAATTGGATCTCGTATTTATGCCACCTCTACGAACTTTCATTATAAATTCTGCTTCAAAGGTGAAAAACGCCTCCGTAGATAACAAATACAAAGTATGTTTTAGAAGCATTTCTTTTTCCGCCAACGCATTTACAGAGATTTTTGAAAATATTTATGTTTCATTGATGTCATTTTCTTTGAACAGTGACATAGTTTCATAAAATTGAAAAGTATGTTACGCTTGGCAAATTTTCTATCGAAACATCAAGTTCAGCAGTCTTTTTTACATCAAACCCAATCAGTCGTCTTTGCATCATATGCAGCAGTCGGACAGCAATTTAGAGTTATACATTTCTTCCATGTAGGAATCAGATTTTTTGAATGTTAAATTGGATTTTGAACAATTGTTCTCAATAAGTGAAATACTATGTGTCAATGCAATGGAAAATATGCTATCAACAGGGCATTCTGAATTTTAAAGACTATTCATAAAAAAATTGTTTGGCTTTCGCTCCTCAGATTCCACAATTTTTCTGTATTAAAGGGGTCAGACTTACCTTTTTTCAAATATATCAAAATTACACCATTGTAAGAAAAAAATCTAATAGTTATTAAAACGCAATAATATTGTCGACATACGGTTGAAAAACAAAGTAAGGAAGAATCCATCTGGAAAACGTTGTCAAAGGTAACTTTTCATCAATGGATTCTAATTGAGATAAGTTTTCTGTCGAGGAAAAACGACTTTAAGGTCAAATAAATATTCCTCTTTGGCTTGAACATATCCCGGGCAAATGAAAACAAAAAGAGGAAAAAAACATTTCACAAAAAACGAAATCTAAACAGTCTTTATTAACAAAGTCTAAAAAGAGAAAAAAAGGCTTAGAATATCTTGTCTAACACCATCTATTTTTCGAAGTTGGAGAGAGCTATACCATTTTTTTGAGTCAGAATGGCAAACCTAAGAAGACTGAAGTCAATTTAAATGACGTCACTGTCACATGACAAAAATAAATTCACTTATCTTCTAACGTTTATCTACAGGCTGGCTTATGATTGTGGTGTCGATTATTTGAATTATTATTTCATCAAATTTATTTCCTTTATTTACGTTAAGACACTTAAATTTTATTCTTTGTTTTTATTCATTGTTTAAATTCAGTGATTAAATTACACAAATTGTTTTTTCCCCTTGCGCTTCTGAACTCTGGACGCTAGCTTTCTTTTAACTTTAAACAAACCCCCTATATAGAACACGACCTCTTTCTTTCCACTCTTACTTTTGTATACTTCCCCTTTCAGGAGAAACGCACGTGCAAGTTTGAATCACCCTTAATTGACTAACTTTACCTCCTTTGAACCCAAATGAGTTTGAAAATGAAAATAGTTTCTTTGGTTTTCCGCTCTTTTGTAGGAAAGGCTCTGTCTGCCTGTCCTGCACAAAGATTATCGTTCGAACCCTGTCTAAAGTGATAAATTATCCCTTGGGGGTGTTAGGGCAAAAACCAACTCTTCCTTTTCTGCGAAAACCTCGGTCTCCAATCAGAAATGTCAAAGGTTCCCAATTGGCTAACTACAGATCAGTGGGAGCACACAAGGGGGTTGCTGGACTGTGTGGCGTGTCTCTGAGGACAGTTTGGCGTCTTGGCGCAATTAATTTAATTTTCATTCTATGCCATGCCAATGGAAAAAGCTTGACCTTTGGCTCAGGAAGTGAGCGATGAAGGAAAAGCTTGGCACGGCATCTTATTTTTGTATAAGAGGGAGGTGAAAAATTGAGGACAAGGGGAGGAGAGAAGCGTTTTTGAAATGAATTGTTCAGACGGATGGAATGGCAACATCTAGAAGAAGAGAAGCGGTGTTTTTGACATCGTAAGGCGGCCATAGATGACGAGCTGATTGCGAAGAAAGGCAAAAACTTTAAAAGTGCGTGCTTGACGGAGATGATGGGCTAAATAAAGAAAAGCTGTTACCTATTGGGACGAGTCGTGGTTATCAACGGCTGAAGGGAATGCAGATGTCATACCTGCGAGTGTGGTTCACCGTACGTGGAGGTGCTCCTAATTATCGGCGGCGATTTATGATATGCAACTGAGAACGAATAAGCGCTTCGCGTACTGATTCTGGAGAGGCAGATGACCATGCACCAGCGACGACTTTGATCCGTTTGCAGGACAACCATCATGATGTCTGGCCGATTTTGAGGAGCTAGAACCCAGCAACGTGCCCACGCAAAAGCCGATGAGCCTGCTAACTCCATGTAACACCAGTGGAGAGCTACCGAACAGACCTATTAGAGCCACTCGGTACTGAATCATCAGAATGCCTAGGACTGGAAAGATGCTCGTGAGAGGATAGACGTAACAGTGGACTGAACTTTAGAATCTTCGCCCTTTGAGACTCCCACCCTGGCAGCCAACGTTCCTTGTGTGTGTCCCTGGATCAAGCCCAAACGTCCAACATTTGATATAAAGCTAACGGCCTTATTCACCATCCATGGTTAAACCATGATCAGCGGTTAAATGATGGTTCTGCTATAATAATGCGAAAGGTGACCGAAATGCATTGCCAAATGTATACTTTATTGGGTTGCTATATTGGCATGGCGTCTCAATTTCTCTGTTGTTGACGATTTTTAAAATTACCCTCAGCCTTCGAGCCAAACGAGTTTCTCGCCAACTCGCCAGTTAGGGGATACATCCAGCCGATCATTTCGGTCAGCATTCGCTTGTTCGTGTAAATTCCCTTCTAACCGCTGATCAGGATTTAACCATGGATGGTGAATAAGGCCGTAAGTGATCTTTTTCTTGTGTTTGTTTTGGTATTATTAAACTTCGCTTAAGGTAGATGTAAATTGGTTTCGGTCGTAATGATAAAATGTAAGGTGATGTGCAGATAGCTTGCATATGAAAGAAAATGATAAAATGGGAGAGCAGATTAAATATTTGTTTTTATAGAAATCATCTTAAAACATTAATGTTTCAAAGTTGGGGAGCAATGTGTAATTAGAAATATATTGAAATTGTAATAGAGAAGATTAAGTTTTTATTATTGTAGGTGTCATATCCAATTTAAATGTGAAAAGTTAGGAGTTGTTATTAATATTAGAAGTAGGAAAATAAAAAAAATGCTAGTAGAAATTGTGTGACAATTTAATTGTTAACATTGATCTAAACATTTGCTTCCAAGTTTCATTTTTGTAAAGACAAGTGCGAGTTAAGCCGAGTAGTTCTTCAGCTCATGCCTTAACCAAACATTATTAGGGTAGAAAGTTTGATTATAGGATTATGTTGCAAATAGTGACAATACTAAGAAATATTGTTTAGACACAATATTAAATTTGAAGATAAACTTTTCTTACGGCTTAACATTTGTAGCTTCAGCAAATGATCCTCATGTTTTATTGTATTTTCTGTATTCCATTATTTTGCTCATGTGTCAACACATATATTGAGTGACTATTTTGTTCAATGCATTGCTCGTGTCATGTTTTACACTTGTTAGGGGGCCCCAACACCAATCAGCCTGTAATGTGATATTTGATCCATCAAATTTGTGTGTTTTAATCCGGATTTTCAGTATATGTGCTCCCTTATAACATGTCATGCTCCACAAAATACTTTTATTTTAAAATTCTTAAATAAATCTGCAGTTAACTTATCATTACACTCTCTGTCATTTGTTCATGTTTATATTTTATTCCACACTGTGTCCTAACAGATTTTCCAGGTCTGTCGTTATTTACTTATTAATTTATGTCAGTGTAATGTTTATCTGGGGTTATTGATCAAATATTTTGAACACAACGCGATTTACTAAATTTTCGTAGATGTACTCATGTTAAGATTGATAATGAACATGCATCTATACAAAATTTGTTTGTAATAAAGTAATCTAAAATAAATTTACACGACATGATGTGGGGAGGATAATGTTACGAGGAGTAAATAAAGAAACTCAAGGGCTTTCAAAATTAAATTCCTCTCTGCATCATTTAATGAGCTTCAGTAGACTCCATATTATAGTTCATTGAAAATATCTCAAAATTCTGTACTCTATATATTTTCTAAAAATTTTGAAAAACGTTTAAAGCAAATATAAAAATAAATTTTACATAAACAAATATCTTGAAATTTGTTGCATTTTTTATAAATTAAATTAAAAGAAAAGTTACTTTTATTAAATTTTCAGAAACCATCATTTTTTAACCATCAAGAAAAAAAAAATCTTTTGAACACGCAGATAAATTGCTAAATGTCATTTCAATTTTGAATCAACTTCAATTAATTCCCTAGAATAAAATTTTTAATTATAAAATTCTTAATTTTAATTATTTATATTTCAATAATTAACCAGGAGTATAATTTTGAGTTATAATTCTTTTTATTTGATTGAATCACATTTCAGTTAATAGTCAAAAGTGTTATTTTAAATTCTGGACTCACTAGGCACAATAAAAGTTAATTTAAAATCCAACTGAAAAAAACTATTATGGAAATAAAATATTTTTATTAAGACAGAAGCTCAGAAAAAAATAAATCAATGTTATAACCAAAACTTGGAAAAAAAAATCAAAATATTCTTTTGTATTTCTCTGAAATGTTTGCTTTCAAATGCAAGTATTTGAAAACAAGTTATTAACCTAACCCTCTTAACACGTTGACTGCCAGACGTATTTTCGATAGTTTGCCCAAGGCGCCGACGTGAACTTTTCATTATGCGATGCATATTATGCTGAAATATTATTTGCAGCAGATAAAATGAGTTATAAAATCATGCTTGAAGCAGTTTTCGTGGTGGGGATCACCGGTGACCCCCCACGGCGTGGTAGGCAATTGTTACGATTGTCCTTTTTTCAAACAATCGTGCTTCGATTGCTAAGTGATTACTCTCATTCTTTAGTCTTATTCGGTGTGTTCTACAAGCAAGTAAGTGCGTTTGTTATATTTTTTCACTCTACATACGTTTTTGCATTTTATATCTTTCATTCAATTTTTTTATTAGCCCTTAAAAATATGGCATCGAATGAAGATTATTCATCAAGTACATCATCTGATGGTGCAGTTTTACAAAGACATTCAAAAATATTGCGACTGCTATCAGACAGCGAGAAAAGTTCAGTGAGTAGTTCGTCGGATATGATAAGAGCTTCCACGGTACGTCGGCGTCGAATTGAGTCTGACAGTGAAACTGAATCTGAAGATAGCGATAACAATGAAAATCATATACCAGAAGAGTTTGATGTGAATTGGAGTATTCCGTTAGGTAATAAAACCAACATCACATTTCCTGATTCGTCAGGTATCAACACATCTCAATCAGAAATTTTTGCTTGTACGGAACCACATGATTTTTATTTCCTTTTTGTTACTGATGAAATATTCGAAATTATTGCAAAGCAAACGAACATCTATGCTATGCAAAGGAGGATTGATTCACCTTTTCTTTGCCTTGAATGTTTCAATCTGACTCACCGCAATATGCACTGATAAAATGTATACTTTTTCATGTACTAATAAAATTATTTTTGTATGTTCTATATTGCATTAATTTCTTCAAACCATTATAATAACAATGGTATTATTGAAAAATTTATCAGTATCCATATTTACTATAATTATGTACTTTTATTATTTGCTGCGTCGCCGGTCACCGGTGGCCCCCACGGCGCTGTAGCCAAGTCGAGTGCCGGTCACCGGTGACCCCATGGCAGTCAACGTGTTAATAAAAGAAGTTTTGTAATATGAATGAAATTATTAGCTACGACTATCGATTATATTAAAAATGTATCTAAAATCAACTATATGGTTTATTACTTAATCAAAGAATAACTGAATTCAAATTCGAAATTCACCAATAAATAAAATAAAAGTACTTTTAGTTGAAAAAGAACTATTCAAATAAAAGTACTTAAAATTATACAACACTTATATCGGGCTGCATTTTGTGGATGAAATGTATCAAAACGGGTCCAATTACAAAATTTCTCTTTATAATTTTAAAACGGTGTCCAATTTTAAAATATCTATCATTAGTTGGTTAGGTTATGTAAAGCTGGGTGAATTCTTAAAAGAATGATACCAGTCACATATGTATAACATTTAAAATGAACCCTATGTAATGAATTTCATAAAACGTGTTCGAAACCCAATTCCACTGAAGATCCGTCGTATATTGGGTGTGTTGCACGTTAAATCATACGTGGGGTCAAACGTCCTCCCACTGGTGTGGAACGGAAATTTGAAATTTTTCATTTTTGTTTATGTGTTGTGTTTGTGTCAATGCGTCAAATTTCAGTTGTCGTCCTCGTCATCTGACCGCGGTTCAAAATTACGTTGACCGTCCCAAAATAGCCCTCCTGTTGCTAAAAACGGGAGGTTAATGTAATTAAACTAAACTAAACTTCATAAAACGTGACAGACTCAGATTTATCTTTTTTGCATACAGAGCTTTAATGATGCATCTCTATTTCAAAATTTAAATAAAATTTAACCCCTCTCAAATTTTAAAAAAGTTTAAATTTGGTTTCCAAAAGAAAGGTCTTCTAATGACAACATTTCTATGCTGCGAAGAATACTTCATTCATATCTTTACGAATTTAATCAGCAGTAAATTTCAAGAATAAAAATAATTCATTAAATATCAATTTCTGAAACTGTCATCAATTTATTACACTTTTCTTTATTCAAAGTCATCTAGACACGAATTATAAAGTAATTTTCTTCATCCATGCTACTTATATCATTTTAATTTGTTTTATTCCTATACCATATAAAATTGCTTTAAAATTATCATGAATTTGCAATTTAATTTAAACATAATAAATGTTACGTAATTGTGATGGGAATCACTTTATATTCTTCACGATACTAAAAGTGTCCGTTTTAATTAATTTATTTTTGGCAATTTGAATAAGCATGAAAAAAATCTTTTTCAAAGCCTAGTTAATTACTTTTTTTCCTTAATTTCTCGCTTAAATGCGTAAGTACCTCGTCTTTGACGTTAACACACATGATAGAGATTTTTTTATCGAAAGAAAATGAAATGTGAAAGATTTTTTCAGAGTTAAATTTATGATAATTTGTTTGGAAATTCTTTATCCTGAAAGTATTATTGCACGCTGTTAATTCTTCTCTAAATTTGGAAGCAATTTTGGCAAGATTAGTCGCTGCATTTTTATAGCCCGTTAAACCGCCAGAAATATATTGGAAGTATTTTACATGCATCTACACAATAACGTATAATTTTAAATATCAGAATTTTCCATCTATAATATATATAATTATATTTTAATGGTATACTAGTGCCGCCAGAAGCTAGTGCATTTGAAAAAAAATTGATTTCAAGATTCTATAAAATTTAAAGGTAATTAATAAAAAATAGAAAATAAATTTTAAAAAATACTTTTAGTACACTAATTAATGTGTATTTTAATTAAGTATATTATGGCTACTCAAAGCTACAAATGCCATTAAAATTTTTGTTGAAGTAGCGTTTGATAAACATCACTCCTAGACGCCGTATATTCAGCTGACAGAGCTAAGCTTTCTTTTAGAAAACCTGTACGGAGTTTAACCTCTGAAATTGAATTAATAGATGAATGTTACTGAAATATTCCTTAACCTTCCAGCGGGAGCGCGTTTGCAAGAGATACTTAAATTGTACATCGTATTACATATTCATATCGTTATTTTCTATATTTAAGTGCAATTTTGTTTCTATTAGTCTAATAAATACAGATAACATAAATAAAAGTTGCATTTATTTTTGTAAAACAACACGATATATTTATGTAATACGATGCACGATATGTCGTAAAATTTCCGTTTTTTCTTCCGCCCGCTGGAAGGTTAAGTAAGATACCCGTTTCTGCATTAAGTCAACAGCTGAGCTGCTTGCTTTGTTAAATATTTGATCAGTTTCTGGTGATCGATTATTCGGTTGCTACAGACACTATTGTCATTCTAGAAATGCGCGTGCGATTTCTCGACAAGCTTATGCAACAAAGAACTTGCGTGGAAATTTTAATTATAAATGAACCTGTAAAATGATGAGTCTGTCACGAACATTTTACAAGGAATTAAATTATGCTCCTGTGAAATTCAAGCGGGAATTTGTATTGAGATATCTGAAAGGAAAATAGAATTCGTTTATTAGAATTCTGTTTCCTAAACATCGTTTACTTCACTTCAGAAGTAATTCCTTTCTGAAGTCTTTTTCAGAAGAAATTATTGAAATAATTTTACTTCTTAAGAAATTTCCAAATCGTTTTAATCAATTAACTGTTTTTGGTTTTGCACAATTTTATTAAATGGGATTTTGCAATCTATTTTTCACTCACTTCCTAAAGTTCTAGAGTTCTGAAATTTTGCGCATTTGCTTGCTATCGATGACATTACACTATTTTAATATTTTCAGAGCTTGATTATCATTTAATTGTTTAATATAACTAAATTTTGATTCCGTACGAGTAAGGTTACCCGATACTGAATTCGAGAAAATTGATTCCATGATACCATAATATTTAGAAAAATGAATTATAAATTAAAAACTAAAAGGTGAAAATTATTAAAATAAAAAATTCTACTGCTTAGTACACGAATAAAAATATTTTTAGGAAGAGTTTTTATTAGCGAACGTATTGCATTGATTCATCTCGTATACGGATTTTTGGATACCACGCAATTATTCTATCGAATACAAAGCTTATGAATGACTTTAACTATAATGAATTTAATTTTAAATTATTAGCTTAATAAGGTGATTCGACGCTATATGACACGAACACTACTGTCAAGGTTTTAAAAGGTTGTTAAACAGAAAACATCTAGGATTTCATTTATATTTTCGAATACGTTTATAGTGATTTGTGTCTGTCACATTAGATGTTCAGTTCTTGATTATGGTAAGTGCTTTTACATTTATAATGATAATCTCTATGCAATGAATATCTATAAAATGACCATCCCGAAAGAACTGTCAGAAATTATCCTACTTCTTGGCGAATCACAACTCTGGAGGTGTTTTATTCAACTCATTATGCAACCATAACAACGCGCCAAAATTATATTAATCGCTAGTCTACGCTTAAACACTGTATAGAGAACGAGTAACCGTGCAGTAGCGAGTAATTTTTACCCGCAAGGACGCGCGTTTCTTACACTTATTCGAGGACACTCTTCGGGCTTCGTAGGCCCGGGTCCTGTTTGTTTAACAAAACGAGCAGAAAATTA
>BGPR01006171.1:35872-53538 GCA_013235015.1 Araneus ventricosus | reverse complement strand
CCGGGTCCTGTTTGTTTAACAAAACGAGCAGAAAATTACATTTACTTTAATAGGAAACATTTTTTTGCACTAGTGTATAGAATACAATATATTAATAAAATAGTTTTCAGATAAATCTCTTCTGGTGAGCACATTAAATTGAAGAAGATCGATGAATGCTTGTATTTCCATATTATTTATAAAAAGGTTGGCTTTCCGGTCCAAAATTACCTGAATTCGCCTGGATGCAAGCATTAATGCATCATCTGTCTCATTTATAAGCATTTCCAAGACTTTTGAACCGATTATACAACTTTTACTTCACCAGAGTTTTCGGATAGTTGTATGACGATGTTGTGTGTAAAAGTTCACATATTATTGGGAAATTCTTTTCTCATGCCATTTCTTAACACTAGCCTTCTTCTAAATAATCGGAGGACTCACAAATATCCCATTCATTGTCTAATTCCTTTTCAGAATTCAACTTACGATATCTAAGTAACAATTTCTTTATTTTCTTCTTTAATCGATTCTTAATGAGTTGATTTTGAGCTAAAAGCTTTTCTAATCTTTAGATCTCATATTTGTACTTCGAAAAGCGATAAATTGGCGCGATCTATCTGTTCTCTTTAGCAATCCTACACAGAAACGCGAGCGCGCGCATCGGGCTTCGGATGCCCGATCATCTGTTTTCTGAGATAACAAATGTGGGGAAATTCTTGAAATACCTGTGGTCAGCAAGTAAATGACCTTGAATACAACTACTGTGAATCTGGAATTTTTTCGTTCAGGGGTTAATTTTCTGTAATAAATTCTTGCAGGCACCGGGCCTCGCAGGCACTATGCGCGTCCTCCCTGGTTAAAAACATTGCATGAGTGGATTTGGTGTTCTACGCTATTTGTCGGTCTTGGTAACAGTGTACTATCTGGTAAAATGTATCATAAAAGAAAAAAATTACGGTATTTTTGCAACTAGCGTATATTTCAAACCTCACTGCATGTAATATATATATGCATGTAATATGTAATATATATATCTCTCTCTTCCCTGCATTATAGAAAGAACTGCTTGATCTATAATTTGCCTGGATTGCAGAGCAGTGTTTATAACAGTGGTAACAGTGTACTATCTGGTAAAATGTATCATAAAAGAAAAAAATTACGGTATTTTTGCAACTAGCGTATATTTCAAACCTCACTGCATGTAATATATATATGCATGTAATATGTAATATATATATCTCTCTCTTCCCTGCATTATAGAAAGAACGGCTTGATCTATAATTTGCCTGGATTGCAGAGCAGTGTTTCCGGTGATACGCGAGAACCGCACCCAATGCAAAACCGACCACTCCACGCCAAAATCCAGCGTGAATGTGGAAACCAGTCAGATTTGGCGTGAAGTGGAGTTGATTGTCGCCAACCATTTGCAATTTTCATCACTCCACGCCATTTGGAATGGGCGCTGGCTGGTCCATGAATGCGGGGGGAGTGAGAGGCTTGGAGTCCATGGAGTGGGATGGTGGCTTGTGGTTTATTTTAACAAGACTTTCTCCTAGGGGGGGCAGAGAGAAGGACGCTTGGCTGTCAGTGACCCTACTAAATGGATGATCTATGAAAATAGATTTGTGTGCTGTACCATCGCGTCATTTGCCTTGTGAGGAGTGATGGTGTATTACAGGCTAAAAGGTGTATTAGTATTTAGAAAGCCCATGCTAGTGCAAGTATTTAGAAAGCCCGTGCTTAATGAAGGACAAGAAACAAACGATGTTGTCAGTAGGCGATGTCGCAATGAGAAGACGCAATAATATAACAATATTGGTAGTGACAGAAAATAATTGTTGGAATCATAGTTGCCTTAAATAAATCTGTATGTTTTAATTTCTAATCTTTTTTCAATTTTCTTTACCTTCTTTTTTCCCTTTCCTTGTCTTCTACAATCTGAACAGTTGATCACGAATATAGCAATTGAACGGCTTGCTTTTTCTACACAAATTTTCTTCGTATTTCTCAAAGAACTAGTTTCTAATAAACATGTTTTATCACCATAGGAACTTCCCCATGTTTATTACTTCATAAGTTACACTCAAAAGTTTAGAAAGTATATTAGTAAGAGATATTGACAATCTTGACATTTTTAAATAATCGCAAGTTAGCACTTTGACATATTTCTTTCTAACAGTATCTCTCTAACAGTTTCCAATAACTTGTCCGAAATCTGAATTTCAAATATCTCTTCCTTTTTATCGGATTATCGATATGAACTTTAGCTCTTATCGGTGTATATAAATATCCTGAGGCGTTTGAAGGGAAATTCGATAAATTCACACACTACTGCCAAAAAATCAATGACATACGAAAAAAAATCATGAAAGATCAATACAATTTTTTTAGAGTTTTCAGTTGGCAACTTTCAGCCGATTGCAGTTTGGTAGTTTCAGCATATAAACTAAATCATTCAAATAACCTACTTTTGAAAGAAAAAATCCAGCATTATTAAAATAGACCGAAAAATTGAAAATTCTTTAAATAAATATAGAAATTTAGTCTTTCAAATATGAATGCAAAAAACCTACGAAATAAGAACTATTTTATGTACGATTTCATTATCACATGTTGACAATTTTTATTTCTTTTTTTGAATATAAATGAAAAAATGTATACCGTTATGTGGGTGTCAGGGATGGCCGACTGAAAACAACTTCTTTAAATGAAAAGATTTAATGATGATTTAGAATTACAGTTAGATGACTTATAAAATGAAATGATTAAATATGTACAGATGAACATCACAAATAGATCGTAACTGCAGGGCCGCACACATTCTCGTTGCTGCCATCGTCTATTGGAACAAGCGTCATTTTTCTGCATCCCGTCTGAATGTCAGAGCGTCAAAAACTGAGTTCTGCTCAGATCCGCTAGAGGCGCCACACAATTGGCGGGAATGACGAGAGCTGCCGTTAGTCTGGCACCACAGTAATGAATGGAAAATAAATTTAAATATTAAACCAATGAATAAGCGGCAAATTTAAATTGCCTTTGAAGTGCTCTTAATTTTCTCATACGGATTTATGTTCATTTATGCAGATGTTATTGGATGTTATTGCTAAGAAATATATAAGTGAAATGTATAGTAGCTAACGAAACCGGGCCACGTGCATTTTTTATGAATATGGCATCGTAAATTTAAATTAACTTCGATTAACCGTCACTCGTTTCGTTTTCACTTACTGTTATCCTTCACCGTCTAAAGAATTTTATTCCGTCATTTCTGAACGTTATTATTCTTATAGTGAAGTTTATATTGATGGTTTTGTAAAATAGAATTCTATTCTGACATTTCTGTACGTTACTTCTCTTATATTGAAGTTTATATTGATCGTTTTGTAAAATTAAATGCAATATGTATGTATTATTCACTTTTAAAGGATTTCATTTTCGTCCCAACCAAGAAGTGAAATCACGTTGCTGTACACGTGTATTAAAAGATTTCTGTTATCCTTCTATTCGGTTATCCGTCACAGCCCTGGTCCAGAGGGTGACGGTTAATCGAGGTTTTACTTTATTCATTATAAATTTAAATTGAGATTAAATTTAAGTTAAACTAATACTGTTAAATAGAAAGTAATTTTCATAGATTTACAAGAAGGCATGATTATATAATTGTTTTCGTTATAACGCCAAAACTCTATGACGGTTTGGACAGTTTCGGGCGATAAGGTAATTTTCACTTAGCGATTAAGATACCCGGTATCGGATGTTTAGCTAGATTTGAGGATCAGCAGGAATTCATAAACGAACGCTATAATTAGAACCAATGGTGGAAAACTTCACAATTGAGTAGAGGTCTCAGCTATATTTATAAAAGGCTAAATTCTTTGTTAAAAATCACAAACAGAAGCTCATGCCGTCGGTAAAGAGTTAAGTGATTGTGTTAGCCTTGTGTATGTGTATAAAATATATCAAAATTTACGGTTTTCCGTTTGATCACTGTTGTACAATGGGGACATTTTTCAGATCACGGTTACATAGTAAACACAATGTCATCTAATTGCATAATAATTTACGTTATTGTATGATATATTATCCTTTTTCCTCTAGCAAAGAGGCATTGTATTACAAAATCTGCAGAGTGCGTTTGTTTTGTATCACGTGAGAATATCGACTGGCCTCATTAAAAAATCATAAAAATCTAGGAAATTTATTTATTCTTTTGAAAATTAATTCTGAGAGTTCTACTGCATCAGCTTAGCTTAAATACTGAAATTTTATTGCTTTATCAAATTAAACAACTTTCCTCAGAAGATAATACCAAAAGGCATATGAAAATTGAAAAAATAGTTAATAAATTGCTAGTTTGCTAGTAATTATTTACTAAATAAAATTTCTTTTTAATACGATAATTTCAAATAATGCAATAAGAATTTTTAAAAGAATTGAAATATAATCCATCTTTATTTTCCTCGCCTGAAAGAAAGTTTTATTTATTTATTTATTATTTGAATAAAAAATCTTTTGGTCGAACTATTTATCATCGTTTGGTCTTATTTAACGTTTCGAAATTTTTATTGAGTTTGTCTTTCTTTCTTGATTAAAATTTTCTCTTAAAATATATTTTTAATCTTTTGCTATAAATTTCCTTTAGACATTAGAAGAACCAAGTAAGTCAATTAAGCTTCTCTATTTTTAGCTTTGTACAACAATTTTAGATACTTTTTTCATTTTGATGATATTCTTTTTTTTTTCTTATTTTCCAAAAGCGGCAATTTAACGTGCTAACGACGCTGCTAGGTTGCCATTTCCATTGCTGTAATTTTTATCCTTTAATTAAATCAATATTTTAATTCTTTATTAAATTTTGAACTAATTAAATTAAATAACTAGACTTAATTTAATGACTAGACTAACTTAATTTATTAACTAGATTTTATTAATAATAACTGCGTTTTATAGATTACATATTTTATATTCATTCATATTTTATTTTCATTAATAGTTTTCGTTAATAAACACCTTTTGTAATTCAGTAGTTTTAACCTGATATCTGAATTCCGCGAACATAAAAATTATCAAAAGAATTTAAATACTCTTTACATGTAGGGTCAAGTATCCCTAAGGTTAGGGATACTTGAGCCTAGGCGATTTCATGAAATATATTTATTTGATGATTAAAGAGATATCAGTTTAGCATAAATACATTTATCTTTCTTAAAAACAAATCTTTTTATGATGTTAAAAATTCAAATATTCGAGAAAAAAAGAGTAAAAGTATGGTCAAATATCCCTAGTTTTCCCTAAGGGGTTCTTCGAAAAATCTACCTCAGAAAAATTAAACTGTGCAAATTCCTTAAAATAAAAGACGATTTTAGCTGGCATAAGTGATTCCTTTGACTCAATAAAAAAAAAGATATTTTTTCACATAATTCTGGAAAATTAAGAGAAAATACAAATTATATTCCGCTTATATATGTCGCATGTTGTAATACGCAAAAAATTTTCGCTCTAATTTGTAATAATTTTTAACCAAATATTCATATTCATCATTTCTAATGAAACACATTTGAATGGATACACTAAATTCAGGTGAAAGAATTTTGCTTTCCGTGGTTGTTAGATTGCAAATATTGCATTAACATCATTTTTCGGCTTTGTCAGTATTTTTAATTAATTTAATTCTTCGCCACTAAAGTTTCTTTATTTTCTTGTGGCAACTTTGGCTAATTTTGAAATTCAAACGTTAATTTTAACCGTTTCATTTAATTTCTAAATTTTACATAATTATTTACTTTGTTTTCGATTTAATTATTATTTGTCTTAACTTTTGTTGTTGTTTCCATTAAGGTTTCAACTTTATTAATTTTTAAATTCAAATTTTGCAACGGGACTATTTCTTCGCCATCTTGGCTCGCGTAAGTTTTTGGCGTCATCAGGTCTTAGGCGTCTGTATCTGGAATCGTTTTCCGTTACTTTTTGAATTCCTTTGTGATGGGCTAAGCGAGTGGTTGGTGTTGTTCCAGCTGCGGGCCCCCAGGGCCGGTGGGGCCTGGGTTCTTGTCTTGTCTTGCCTCTGATTTAATTTTCCGTTAATGTTTTTTATATATTCCTGAGTCTGAAGCTGAAGATTCTTTTTATTCTTCATTGGTATTCCTAAAAGAATGCAGTATGAAGAAACTCGGTGATGAATGCTTTGAAGGACGTGATGGAAAGTTCTCTACAACACTATTCCGGAACAATCTATTGAAATAAGGTGCTTTTGTGAAAGAAAGCATTTCTTTCTTTATGCCGGAACAATCCATGAACGCTGATTTTCAATGATCATCATTTTTTGCGGGATCTGCAGTGTGGGTAATGCCTACAACATTTTTATTTTTCATCGTGGTGGTGTGTACTCTTAATCACAGAGATCGTGATCATCTTTTTAACGTTTATTCCTGCTCAACATTTTTGTTCTCATCTTCAGTTTTTTCCGATTTTGATTTTTTGAATGAGTGATGCAGGCCTAGAGGTATGGCCGAGGAAGGTGCGAAAATGTGCAAGTTGAATACCTCAAAAATATCATTAAGTGAATATAAAAATAATTCACTTTTTCTTAAGTAATATTCATTAATTCAAGAAGTGTTTGTGATGTTGCAGTAAAAATGTTCATCATTACATCTCTATCAAATTTAGGTTGTCTTTTTTTATTTTGTGTTCTGAAATATAATTCTTAGGCCTGCAGTGCTAATGTGTAGCTACAATTTTTATTTTTTGTTTTGTCTGATAAATGTTCATTTCTGTGCATCAAATATTATGCATATATCTAAATTTTTATGGCAGTAATTAATTTTAATATCAATAATTATTAAATAAAAAATTATTTAAAATTTAATAAAATTGTTTTTGTTTAATTATTTTTAGCATTGTACTACCACTATATGAAAATGAACTTTTAATTATGTAGCTAGGGTTTTCAGGTCAGCAAAGGTAGGTGAATTATTTCAATATTGCAAGAATGGCTTATTATTGTGTAATTTGATTTTGTACCCAGAATTAATTAATTGTTCAATATATATTATAATTTAAATTTTATTTCTGGGCTTCTACCTTGCATCAGTATTTTTATAATTACCCTACCTCTTCCCAACATATTTAATATTTGGGTCTCCCCAATTTATAATTTCAAATAATTAACAGTGGTGATATTCAAATTCCCTGACGATGAATTTCTGTCGATTTAACAGAAATTAAAAAGAAATAAATTTAGATAAATGATTTCATTAAACTTCATATAATATATGTTTTCGTTAAATTTCCTCCGCGAATATGAATTTCAAAATACTTTTATGATATGCCGCAATAATATTTATGTTTGCAATTTAAAATGATATGCCGCAATAATATCACTTTAAATTGCAAACATAAATATTCATAATGCAAAACCCTCTGATCATCAACACAGCTATCCTTTTACCATTATTAATACTGTAACATGAAATGCCTCTGGGGTAATCCTTAAGATCATTAGAAATGCATACTTTGATTTTAAATCAGAAGACTTTTCCTTCTACGCATAAAATGCTTAAATTAAGCGAGGACGCTTTGATTAAAAATTCTTAATCTTATAATACACGATCCGTTATCTCTGAAATTCATTAAGTATTCTACCATTCAGTTTCGAGAAATATTACACTCCCTATTGATTATAATATCGTGCCGTCTTATTAACCTAAAATTTGCAGAAATTTGAAATTTCAACATGTAACTAGTCCCATCTGTAGTTAGCGTTATTTTAAAACAATTTCAGCTAGTTCAGCTGTTAACGTATTCATAATTTCCTAAAAGAGTTTGCAAATGTTTTAACTTTCCGCCGGGAGCATCTAATCTGTGAGATGAATTCCACATATTTTTGATGCCTAAATGCGGGTTTTACTGGGAAAGGTGTGGGACCTCTAGTATCTTCCTGGCTCCCTATCACTCACAGAAAGGTTTCTTGATTTTTCTGTAGTGCTCTTCTGAGGTGAGTGAGGGGCACGTTAATCTGGTAGATGAGATGCGCCCGATTTCGTTTGTATTTTTGATTTTCCAAATTTTTCTCAATTACTTTTATATACCTGCAAAACCCGTATACCTGTGTCCCAGCCCCTAAATCAATGATATTGATCGTTATTTCCAACACATTGTTTCAAAGTTATCAAACTATTTCAGGCTCTCAGCGATAACAAATATCATTGCTAAGGAACCCTGAGGGAAATAAACGTCAATTCCTCCAGAAATTCTGGACATTTTGTTAGCTGAAATTGCGAAGAAATACAAAAGACTTATTCAAAAATGCAAATATAGCTTTATATGGCCGAATACTTCAGTTTGCTAAGCTTTTCCTTAAGTCTAAGCAAAAATTTAACTTTTAATCTCAGAGACGAGTTGCACCAAACGTGTTGGAATTTGTATTGCGCCCGACCGAAGGTTAAAGTAAAGAAATGAAAGAAAAAAGAACTTCTTCATGGCAGTATCACTTTTGTAGACACATCCATGCTAGAGTGTGAACAATTTTGACCACAGATATCAAATTCAAATGCAAGGATTGACCAAATTCACAAAGTCTAAGTCTATGTGGGCCGCAAGAAGAAAGAAAAACGTTTTAATTTTTATAGAAAAGTAAGTTTATTTTAGAAAGCAAATATAAACAAAAAAAGAACTACGGTAATCTTAACCTTTAAATCCCCAGTCTTGCCTTTAAACGACATACCCAATATTGTCTTCTAAAATCTTGAGAAGATCACTGAAGCTCTAATGTCTGTGGTTGCCAATAGGATACATATTATAAATTTTATAAAATCAATTTACAGCAAATAGATGGCAACGTGTGTGCTGATAAAAAATAAAAATAAATTGTTTTTCACTTAAAGTTGCATCTTTTTTGCTTTGTTTGTACGCTTGAGAATACCTACTTTATTTCTACAATGTTTAACTAATTTACTTATCGGTATTATTTACTATTACATTTCATCTGTGTTTAATATCAGAATTTTAAAACGGAATTTTTTATCTAAAATACAGTCCAGTGTTGTCAGTTGGTACAAAACTGGTTTTTAGCCACAAACCGTACTTAGAACAAAACAGGATTTTTTAAAGTAATTTTCCCGTGTTGTATTCAAGAAATGAAAGACCAAAAACATTTTTAAATCAGTTTCTAAGAAATCGGGCTTTTAAAGGGTAGTGTTTTTCTCCTGACACTTGGCATCTCTTCTCTGTTCCCATCTTTCCTACTTCGGGAGATGTCAACAGTGATTAATATCAAAACTGATCCGAGTCTAATGCCAGTAATTCAAGATCTGAGAGGAGATTTATTTCCTTTCATAAGTGAAAATAATTGATCGCAACGATAAGTTTTTCTAAATCCTTTTAGAAATAACTTCGCTTGCCGACTTTGGAATGTGTTAAAAACTGGCAGGCAAATATTTGTAAATTTCAGGCATCCATTCATAGAATTTTAATTTCAAATCCGAACAACATCTCGATTTGTTGATTATTACTGGGGAAAAATTGTGCCACGATGTTACACGACAAGTGATCTATCACTGGCGAGTTTTATGGTTTGTTATTAATAAATATGTTTATTTAGGAATTTTAAAATTGAAACTGCGAAATTTGTATAAAAAATTAACTGTGTTAGGTTTGCTTGGCTGCGAGGTTGACACCCTTATACAGGGTGAGGCAGAAAAGGCGAATCTTTTTGAAATGGCTAGAACTGACCACCAGGTGAAGTGAGAGATGCGCGGTAAGTGGTATTATGTTCATGAAGCCTTAGGATTTTAGGTAGATTCCTTATAGGAAGTCTACCTATTGTAATGGTTCTCATGACACGACTTTCGGAAAATTTCTGTAGAACTTCACCGATCCTGACCCTTAGAACCCAATGCTCCTGTTTTATTGTGAACACGATAACTGGAGTGATTTTGATTTGATTTTAACCAGCGTGGGATATGTTGCAAGGATAGTGAAAATCTCGGACGAGTTCGTAGATGGGCTATCCAGCTCAAAGGGGGCAGAAATGAGGGGTGAAATTTTCATTCTCCCATAATTCATTTACAATTGAAGATAGAAAGAAAATTAAAATTAGGGCGAATTATTGCCTTATCATAACGAACAATATTTGTGTTAAACTTTTTTGATAGCTGCAATTGCTTAGAAGTTATGAGCTGAAAAGTGATTCCCCTCCCCCTAACTTAAAGTATCTTACAACCAATGCATGCTACCCCTTGTTGGAAAGTTCTCGTCATTTGTAGTCAATTCCACCCTCTTTCATTCTTGAAGCTCTAATCTTTATGAAAATGGATGGCATAACCTTCCTTTACTTATAACTCTGCACTAAAGGAATTTGCCTTTGCCTTCCACCTTATTTTTTTTTCAGTCGTGGACGATAGTACACCGCTTTTTTGCGAACAATTGTTTCGTTAAGAATAACGATCTATCACGACAGTTCTGAGTGAGTTTCGTTGCCATTTCAATATCCACAGAAATCAAGCTGTTGTTGTCAAACTTACGTTGGGTTTCAACACTTTGTACACGAGGCACACTAATGAGTAAAAGACCGTCGAGGGTTGCACGAACAAAATTTGGAAAGCGTCAGACAAACCATGCTGAGCAGTCTGAGTCGATCTGCTCGGCAGCATTCCTCTGAACTTGGCTTCACTAAACGATCGGCAAGGCGCATTTGGAATTTAGACCTGCAGTTCCACCCCTACATATTGGCCGTTGTGCAACAGTTGAAGCCCGTTGATTACGCCCAGAGCCTGAACTTCGCACATGAGATGGAAAAAATTAGGAAACGACTTCAGAATTTTTTCAGTAATAACGGACACCACATGGGAGATGTTGTTTTTCACTCTTGATTTTGTCAAATGCTATTTGAATACGAACTGAGGTATGCCAATAAATTTCTTTTTAGAAAAAAATTAAAGATTTTGGGATTTAGAAAAAAAACATCCGTTCTTTCTCCCTCACCCTGTATTAGACGAACTGCTGTGCACACAGACATGCATTATTATGTATGGTAGCCCTTCTCAGCTTCTTCCCAATTATCCCTTCACTGCATACTGTGTAAAGTTTGATACATAATTTATTTTTCATATTAATAATGAATAGAGCATTTTCGCCCATTCGTACACGCTATATCAAATTAGAAGCTTTATAAGGGACCGAATAATGACTCGTTCCATTTTCCATGGACAGCACAGGTCCTATTGATAAGTCTGTGGTACGCAGTTATTCCTGATACATAATTCCTCATACACCTGAGGCCGCGGTGGCCTAGTCGCAAGGTCTCGGCTTTCGAGCCGAAGAATTCCAGGCTCGAAACCCGATTCCACAGAAGATCCGCCGTGTATGGGGCCTGTTGCACGCTAAGTCATACGTAGTGGCCAAACGTCCGTTGGTGTGGAGTGGAAGTTTGCAGCGAGGGCGCCAGCTCAGGTGTCGTCCTTGTCATCTGACCGTGATTCAAAATTACTAGGTTCGTCCCAAAATAGCCCTCTTGTTGCTTCAAAACGGGACATTAATATAACTAAGACTAAACCTCGCACACCTATTGGCATATTTACGCAGTTTTTAGAATTTCAAGGATCCTTAAGGAGTCTTGAATTTTTTATGGTTTCATCAATTGCTTCTACAGGTATTTACCATTTGACTTTTAAAATACTTTTTCTATTATTTTATAAAACAGAAATAGTGATTGGATACGTTTATTAAATTTAATTTAATAATATCACAATTCTGTTTTTATTTTTTTGTGTATTCTTCTGCTGTTATATGTGAACATCCCATGCCCAAAACATTTTTTTATTTTGAAATTTAAAATATCGTGCATTTAAGTGTTAGACCCACAATAGAAAAAGTCATCGTTTCTGTTTTGTTAAATAAGAAATGTAAATGCAAATGGTCAGCATCTTCCTTCGTTATTCGCCATTCAATGAAAGTTGGAAGGAAATAAGATAGCGCATAGATAACAAAGAGACCCTAAGCTGCTCTGCAATACTCTTACGTTATCTTTACGATGTTCTGCGACATTCAGAATATCGTAACATCGTAAAGATAGCGGAAAACATCTTCTGCTAATTGTTGAAATCCTTTTTGGCTTTCCCAAATGCGTGGTTATGTACTGAGAATTGAAAATAACACAGAAATATAATTGAAAAAATAATTCTAATCCTACTGCGAAATCTTAAGCCGTTGCACACATCAGATTTGTTTCGTACAAATCATTAATGACACTAAATCCGGGAGCAGCGACTAGAGGCGTGAAGGTCACTGACAGCAGTTGGGAAGTACACACTACCTGCCTCGTAATTAGAGACACTTTTTCTCTGTATTTCCCCCTCTGTCGGATGGAAATCGGAGCAGATCTGTGTGCAGCACCAGACTGCTGCCAATGAAATCAAACCTCTTAATCAATTGTCCGACATTTTGTGTCACTAATGACTTGCCCTACAAAAAGAAATACGATGTGTTCACCTGGCTTTAATGGGTTAAATATCCAAAAATCTACAATATGAGCCGGAAAGGCATCGCTTTCGTATAATTTCAAGAAACTGAACGTATCTGATGAAATTATTTAAAATCCGTATCAAGTTGGATAGTTTGAAATATGTTTTTCTCGTCTAAAAAAGCTTCAGATCTTTTTCAAATTTTTGAGAATGGTACCTTTCCATTTTATTTATTCAGAAGTCGAGTTACCCCCGCCCTGTATGCGCATCCGGGTTAATCTGAACGATAGTTGTCGCGACGTTAATCGAAAACTGAGGGTGGAATCCTAATAGCCATCAACGGCCACGGCGCAACCGCTCCCGTAGGAAGTACTTTCCATCATCGGAGAGGGGTTAACTTAACATTACGCCATTACTATATCCACTAGGGAGGCGAGAACCTGCATATTTATAAGATGGCTTCTCATCAACCTACTCGCGATGCTCGCCGGTAGGATCCATTTATTTATACAGAGTGACTCTAAATTCAAGGGACATTCAAAATTACAGTTTTGTAATATATTAGAAACCATTCTATTTGGAATTAAGTACACATTTTTTAAAAACTAAAATATCAGAAGGAAGAAAACTGAATGAAATAGATATGGAAATATTAAAAAGACAAAAAGCTCTTAAGCAATTATTCAACCAGACATACACAAGTGAATTGCTATAATGGTTTAATAAAGTTACGTTATGCATATTCATTAACTCCTTAAGGATCGCATTTCTTTGATATCTAATTAGATGACCCCTCCAGTTTTGGAAAAGGGCTGTCGTTTTCATTCATCTGAAAAGGCATAGAATACTTGAGATGCTTATGGATTCAAAATAATTTTTGTGTCAAATTATAAAGATAATTAATGATTAAATTTTAGTTTATAAGCCTACAAATAATGTCGATGCACGTCAATATGACGGGCGCGAGACTTAAGGAGTTAAAAATATGCAATTAAGATCGTATTAAGTCGTTTTCAATGAATATAGAAAACTACAGTATAGTAAAAACACAATAGAGTTGTTACAAAAAACACAGTTGTTACAAAAACTACAGTATAGTAAAAAGAGATTTGAAGAAATTTCCCCACTAAAATTCTTACACGAAATAAAAGACCTGAAAGAAAATGATTCAGAAGGAATTTGAAGGACTAAGCTTCCAACAATCCCGATAAATCTTCAAATAATTTTGTTGTTATCCGAAGAACATTTTCAAAAAAACAAAATCCCATATTGAAGTGTATTGTTATGTTGGTAAGACAGAAATAAGATTTATGAAGATAAAATAAATTAAATTTGTCGAATCCGTTTTTAAAGTTTGCGACTTTAAATAAGATAAGACAGTTCGACTTGAATAGAATATATTCCATTTTTGAAAAAGGATATTGGGAACCTAAAATTCTATTTGAAAACTATTTATTTGTAAGTTGGAATATTTTTAAGTTATGCTGGAAAAATTTCGTTGGACTAATGCCAAACATTATTTCTGAATAGTGATATGAAAAAGGTATAACAAGACACGCTTAAGAACTCTACTTGAAAATGATGCTTCTTTGATGATGTTAACATGCCCCATGCTTCAAAGATTAGTCAAAAACTGAAAATGACTAATTTAAAATAGATGATCGATAAAATTAATCCACGGTAAATCATTTTTTTTCAGAAAATCTGTATTGAAGATAGTCGTGAAACATACTTTGCTTGCTTCAAGTTGATTACATTTAAATTCATGATAAACAATACTAGCATAAAAAATTTTTTGAATAAAAATATAACACTTTGGATTGTTGCTGAAGAATTTATGTTTAAGAATTTTTTTTGTTAATTATAAAAGATATAAAGAATATTTATAGTAATGAATTATAACGGAAATAAAGAATATTTATAGTAATGAATTATAACGGAAATAAAGATATTTATAGTAATGAATTATAGAGGAAATAAAGATGTATACAGTAATTAAAATAACAGAAGTTCTACTTTTTAGCACACTAATAGAAGCGTGTTTTAAAATCTATTAAAATGATAATGTTTTAGACTTGCACAATTTTTGTAAATTGCGTTATGAAAAATTGTACAGAGTGCAATGTGCTGAGTAATGCTTTACAGGGTAGATCGTTAAACCTAGAGGGCTTAAATTTGGCACATGTTTAATTCTTGTATAGTAGGTATTCACTGTCAAATGGAGTTTTAAAATTTTAATTAATTACAAATTAATTCAATTTATTGCACAAAATCTATTTTTACACTACTTAAACATAAAAATCCGCTCGATTTTTACACTAATTTTAATAGATTTTAAAAACTAATTTAAACATAGTTTGTAGCAATGCTTTTAATTGCTTTAGTGGAATTCAAACTAATTTTATTGTTTCGTTCAATCTTCTTTTCCCGTGGTTTTGCCAATATTAAAGTTATGGTAAAAAAATACTTTATCTGGAAAATTTTCAATTTAAGCAATAACAAAATTTTCATTTTTGGCTATATTAACATTATAAAATTTTTAAGTTCGCATTCTTTCTCTAGATGATTCCATGATGTATAAACCGTCACGCAAAGAAGGCAACGGCTGATTCAATCAAGCCAGCTGATAACAAGACAGGCAAATCAAGACTGAAACTATGACATGTTCTGCTGTTTCTTACTAGAAATTCAATATTTAATTTGATTTCTTTATGACGTTTATTTCAAATTTAAGACAATAACAGTGGATATAAATAGATAAAATTTCACTAACTATTATTATATCTAAATGTTAAAAAATATTGTCATCAATTTCAAAAGAGGACATTTTTTGTTCAACTAATGAAAGAAGGATATGAAATGGAAGATATTTCCGTAAACTTAGCCCACGTGCATTGAAATAACATTAAATAATGCGCGTGTAACCTGCAGTTTAATCGCGTAACTTTTCGCCCAGCTGAATAACAAAGTGGCCATTCGTCAAGTGACCAGTGACGGTTTATAATTCAAAAACGTGTGCAAATCCAACTCTTTTGCTTTACGAATTAGAACATTTTAATTATAAGCCAAAGACGGTTGCAGCTATCTCGAGTTTTATTCCGAATTTCTTAAACACACGCGCTCACAGTAATGCCAAATTAATGTTCTGAAACTAATTCATGGAAAAAATACTTTCAGAACAAATAGTTAGTCCTAACAGAGACCCTTTTTTCGGCTGACTGGATCAAAATGTACGTAAAATGCTTCTATAGCTGTCATTTAGTTGAATTATCATCATACTGAAGCGAACTTGCTTTGATGTATTCAAGACATGAAAAATCATGCTAAAAATCAGCCTACATGCTATCTACGGAAGATATTTTAAGACGCATCTCTGTATTTTGAACCTTAGCCAAAAGTCGACGAAAAATCAAATTTGAATATTTGACATGTAAAATAAAATCCAGTGCATCAATATTAGAACCAAATACAATTAATTTAGGAAAATTTGTTAACCTTCCATCGGACGCAACTAATCTGTGAGATGAAGCACCCCTGTTTTTTTTGTGCCTAAGTGCGGGTTTTACCGAGAAAGGTGTGGGACCTCTAGTAACTTCTTGGATCCCTACCACTCACACTAGGGTATCGTGGTTTTTTCTCTAGTGCTCTTTTGATATGTGAGAGGCATGTTTAATTGGTAGATAAGTTGCGCCCGGTTATGTTTGTTTTTATTATTTCCAAAATTTTTCTTAATATTTCTCTTTATATGTCAGCAAAAGTTCGTATACCTGTGTCTCAGCCTCTAACTCAATGATATTGATTGTTATTTACAATATATTGCTTAAAAAATGTCACATTATTTCAGGCTATCATCGACAACAGTTGCCATTGCAAAGGAACCTTGCGGGAAAACAAACGTCCACTCCCTCCTGAATTCATGGACATTCATTCTGTTAGTTGAAATTGCAAGGAAATATATAAAAGTTATTTAAAGACTCAAACATAGCTTTCTTTGTTTGACAGAATACTCCAGTTTGATCAGGTTTTCCTTAAGCCTAAGCAAAAATTTTAATTTTAATCTCATAGATGAGTTGCATCGTAACTTGTTATCATTTGTATTGCGCCAGACCTAAGGTTAAAATAAAAAAATGAAAGGAAAAAGAACTTCTTAATGGCAGTATCACTTTTGTAGACACATCCATGCTAGAGTGTGTACATTTTAGACCAAGGATATCAAACTCATATGCAAGCATTGGCCAAATTCAGAAAGTCTTAAGTTAATGCGGGAAGTATGAGAAAAAAAACCTTTTTAATTTTTATAGAAAAGTAAGTTTATTTCGAAAATGAAATATAAATAAAGAAGAAGGACTACGGTAATCTTAACCCTTAAATGCCCAGTGTTACCTTTAAGCAACATACCATATATTGTTTTCTAAAATCTTGAGAATAAGACTGAAGCTCCAATGCCTATGGTTTCCAATAGGATACATATTAAAAATTTCATAAAATCAATTTACAACAAATAGATGGAAACCTGAGTGCTGATAAAAAATAAAAATAAATTGTTTTTCACTTTCCCGAACGTGTTAGCATTTCTATTAAGTCCGACTGAAGGTTACAAACACTTGCAAACTAACTACTACAAGGGTTTTCTTCATTGTGTCGAGTTAATCAGAACAATTACACCTATTTGAAATGGCTGTCACTTCCTTGTATTGATGGTGATTTATTGAGTATTTGGAAGAGATATTTGTACACAATACAGAAGGAAGCTTAATGTTTTGTTTGAGTACGTAATAGTTATTTTATGTGACTTCCCTTGGTCACACGAACAACGTCCGTGCTTCACTCCATTTCACTACCGAATGAAGCGTTCTCTTTTCTTGCCTTTACCTTTTCATTGGTGTATGAAAAGGACGATAAGACAGAGTCTACGGCACATCCCAATGAATTGAAGACAAAAGAAGTAATTTCAAAAGATTCGGATAACCAGATGCAGAACATGAAGCTATCGAATGCGCATCAATGCTGGGAAAATGCTTCACAGTGTCAGAGGCGATATGTTCTGCCGTTTGGATGTTGCACGTGTGATCCAGGAAGGTCACATGGGACAAATATTACTTACGAAATTAAAACATGAAATTTTCTGCCGTTTGGATGTTGCGAGTGTGATAAAAGAAGGTCACATAGGGCAAATATTACGTATGGAAATAAAGCGTGAAATGTTCCGCCGTTTGAATGTTGCCC